>JAPKLW010002525.1:0-44159 GCA_026898455.1 Plectranthus barbatus
GGAGTTGATGAATTTTTAGATATTTTCCGTTCAAACTTTCTTTGTCGTAGTGTAAAGGTTCATGGAACCAGGGCCAGCCCTGAGGCCGTGCGGGAGGTGCGCCGCACCGGAACCCCAAAAATATTGGGGCACTATTTTTATATAGTACTCCTTCCGTCCCATGTAATTAGTCTCATTTGTTTTTGGCACGATAACCAATGTTAGTGAGTGTAGTGGAATTAATATTTTATTGATGAGTGTAAAAAAGTTTGCCATTTTAGGAAATGGGACAGACCAAAAAGGCAAATGAGACTAATTTCGTGGGACGGAAGGAGTATGTTAGTATTAATTTATTTTAGTATTTAATTTATAAAATTATGTTAATCCCAAAATAAATAAATTCATATTCAACTCAATTAGAATAAAATAATAGATGACAAAAATTTATATTTTGACTAATATAAGTTTAAAGTTTTAAATAAAACATATACTAAGATATCAAAATACTCTTCTTCACAATATTATATTAGTTATTCTATAATTAAAAATCTTGATTAGTCTATTTGAAAGAATTTGAAAAAATGTTCTTGAACTGAAAAAAAATGATTGTTAGTTATTTTTTTAAGAAATAGATAGTGAAATTCTTAGTGCTGGGTTTGATTAAAAAAATAAAAGAGAATTATGAAATTATTTATAAATGATAATTATGCATTTTGTTTTATGTCATATTTAAAATTATTTATTTTATTTAAGATACTCTCATAATTTTCAAGTAAAAGAATATGAGTTTTTTGGAATTTATAGTTTTGGAACAAATTTTAAATAAAGATGACATTAACCATATTTTATACTTATATTTAATTTTATTAATATTATTTAATTATTATTATTATCATAAAATTGGGACACCATCTATACTCATTGCACAGGATCCCCGAAATCACAGGGCTGACCTGCATGGAACTATCCACAAACGAATTTGAAAATGAAAATATGAGAAAAGTAATGGAATCGATCAAGTATTGGAGGGATTGAAGAAATCATTTTTCAATTATCGAGAATAAAATATACATTATAAGTTGTTTATAGGTAGCTCGATATCATCTGTTCATCACAAGTTTGCTCATGATATGCCTGTTTATTGTTAGGTATTCAAAAATCAAAATAATGTCATATTTTTTCATTGACGTAGACAATTAACTTTTTTCCTTTTGAGAAAATCAGATTGATGATCAATATCACCATGAACATGAAGATGTCTCTGTTGTTGTTGTTTTTCTTATACGTATGTTTAGTGTGTTTATGTCACCGGTGGCGGTGATTGGAAAGGAACTCGAGCTCTTCGTGTGAATGACCGCCGCCACCGGTGATTATTTTCTTCGTATTGAATTAAGTGGTGAGTGTGTGGTCGTTGTGTGTTTCCGTTTGGTTTTCATCTGAATCAACCTTACTTTGTATTTCCGTTCAATTGTGCGAGTTGATGAATTTTTAGATATTTTTCGTTCAAACGTAGTAGTAAGTAACGACTAACGGTGAGCTGCCTCAGGCAATGGCTATCCACAAACAAATCTGAAAATGAAAATATACATTATAAGCAAGTTCTTCATAGGTAGCTCGATTTCATCATCTATTTTGCTCAACGTAAGCAGGTTTATTCAAAATAATCTCATATTTTTTGAAATAATTTTGTTCTTTTGAGAAAATCAGATTATGCGTATGTAAATTTTGATCGTAAAATTATAACATATGTTGAAAAATGAAACACAAAATTTATGTATTTTAAAAATATATCATATTACTACTTCTTAAGAAAAAGTTTTAATTTATAAAATATTTATTATTAAATATATACTAAAAAACTATTACACATAATCATTAGTGGAAATTATTAAAACTACCTATTTTAATAAAACACAACAAAAAAATATCCAATTTTATGAACATATTATAAAATTAAATATCCAAAAAGTACAATTTTTGCTTGGAATTTGTTTAACAGCATTTTGATCGAATAATTTTTGTGATGATGTTGGGATCATTAGTTAAAATGAATATTCAAATGAATTCATGTTTCTGTTGGTACTGAAAATAATTGTGAATTAAAATACTTAAATATCAGATATCTAAGTATCTTACTTTATATATATGTTGCAATATTAAAATAACAGAATAGATGTAGTCGCAAATAATCGAGTGGAATGGAGATATAAGAAAGACAAAAAACGGGGACAAAGCGAAACTTTGCAATTCAGAGATGATTTAAAATTAGAGTAGACCATATAATATATCCTAATTGGGGATTAATAAACCATATTTAGTATGGATAAACCCATTTGAATATAGATAAAACTCGCCTAAACCGTTTAGGCGTGCCTAATGCAAATTTTTGCCATTTGGGATGGGTGAATCCATTTGAGTATAGATAAAACCCGCCTAAATCGTTTAGGCGTGCCTAACACAAGTTTTTGTCTATCATACATATTAGTTGTCACTCTTAGAATTTTATAATTAACAATTTTATATTTCATAATAATTTTAACAAATAAATTTATTCATAAATTTATAAGTTGGATACTATAAAACTCAAATTTATTACTCCCTCCGTCCCGGCTGAATTGTCCCGGTGACTTTGGCACAATAACCAAGGAGTGTGAGTATAAAGTAAGTTGAGTGGAATTAATATTTTATTGTTGAGTGTGAAAAAATTACCTTTTTAAGTAATGTGATAATTGAGGTGGAACAGACGAAAAAGGAAAGTGGACAATTGAGGTGGGACGGAGGGAGTATATTTGATAAACGAGTTTGACTAAATAGTTCAATTCATTTGAAACTTAATAAAATGTTGTTAATATTTTATTTTATTTTTGCGTTTTTATTAATTATTACACAGTCATCGGAAACATTTTTTATTATCCGAATACTAGGTGCAGATGCGGCTGCAGAAATAAAATATGGAATAAATTGTTACAATTGAGGCAAATAATTATTTTTGAATTTTACATGCACATAACCATTAAATTCAATTCAAGTTTTTCATTTATATAAACTTCTCAAGGGATACACCAATGTATATGAAGGGGATCTAGTATTAAAATTCAGTTTGTGTTAAACTAAATTAATACATTTCATTTAAAACTATCAATGGTCGGTATTAAGATCTTTTTTAGTTGTCCGAATCTTATATATTTTGTTAAATATCTTATGCTTAAAACATATTATATTTAATTGTTATATACATTATATTTAAATAAATTACGATTATTTATTAATAGTTAATATTTTATCCCAACGATTAATATGATTAATCTAATGTCTCGAATTCATTTTTATTTTATGTGAACTTTATTTTTAGTATTGAATTTCAACTCAATCCATACAATAATAGAGATACACTTGTAATTATTTATTTCTATCGCGAGTGGAGATTAAGTTTTAAATAAAATAACGCATAATATATAAGATATTATCGTATTAATCGTTGCATTTAAAAAGTGAAGCAGAATTTCCAATTATTTATTAAATATAATTAATTTAAATTCTTTTGATTTTTGGACATGAAATCGATGCAATTATGGGTGTAATGATGCTAAAATTAATTATAATGTTAAAGATTAATTCAAAAATGAAGTTTTTTTTGGGTTGGTATTTAAGAGTAAAAAAAGTTTAATAAATTTTATTTAAATAATTTTAGATCAGGATCCGGTCTGTGTCGAGTTAGGATCCTTCGATCCTGACCCAGTTCCTTACCAGTCATAAATTAGTGTGAAAGAACTGGCTCAGGGATCGGATCATGAACGGGTGATCATGACCCAGTTCTCTACCATTTAGAAATAAGTGATCAAGAATTTGGGTAGGGATTAGGTAGGAAAATAGGTCATTATCGGGTAGAGAATTGGGTCATGATCATTTGAATGGATCCCAACCCGTTTCCAAACCCAGATTAATATCACAAAAATTAAAATAATTTATGCGAGTTTGGGTACGGTCATGATCGATTTACAAGTTGCAAGGATTCAAACCCATTTCCCGACCAAAAAAAAAATTAAACAATAGAAAGTTAAATTTAGTGTCTTTTTTCAGTAGGCAGTAGAGCCTGGAAATTTTTTTCCAAAAATTTTCAACATTTCACTTTAAAATTAAATCGAAATAAGTTAAACAATCATTGATTTCAGAAAAACTACAAATTTAACTAGAATTCAAACATTTTTTTTTGTCCTTGGGGTATTTAAGATACATTTTCATAAGATGATATATTTTTGTTGTGTGTTTTTCATGTGGGGTATTCCAAAATTCAGCTCAAAATTAAAGTTTGTGTTAAATATGAATGAATCTCAATCATTGGATAAATAACATCAATGATTGAAAAATTAAGCATAATCTTCATCCGTGCTTAATTGCTTTATAAATCGTGCTTAATTGAATTAAGAATGATTTATAAAGCAAAAAAATATGAAATTTGGAAAAAGAATTTTAATCCCAACCATTGATTTTTTTGGTGAATGGTGTACATTTATTCCTATTTTGCACAAACTAATTTTTAGTATATGATCCACTCCATATATATCTATGGATTGAATTCTGTGATAAAAATTCTCTCCGTGATAAAATGATAAAGTCGCTTGATTACTTTTACAATGTTGCTTGATTAGATATCAGTCATTGATTTAATTAGATCTAATGGATGAGATTCATTCTTATTTTTAATAGACTTTTTTATTATCATATGATCTCATATATATATATATATAGAGAGAGAGAGAGAGGAGGGATCATGTAAAAAAAAATCCCCCTGTGAGAAAAAAGAATGAATCGTGTCCATCAGATCTAAAAAAATAATGATTGATATTGAATCAAACAACAACTAAAACACAATCAAGTAACAAAATAATTAAGCAACAACTAAAGCACAATCAAGCAACAACCTGAATACAATCAAGCAATGTCATAAATGCAATCAAACATCTTTCTCACTTTCTTACGTTAATAGTTTTCTCACGTTATTTATTTATAATAAATAAATAAATAATATCTAATTTATCTAATTTCTTACCATTTTAGTTTCAATTTTAAAAGAATAACTTTTTGTTATTATTTGTATCATTTTAATTATTATTTATTATTTTTATAAAATATTTATTTTTAACTTATCTTTTAATTGAGGAATGAGTTAAGTATCATTATGGAATTATTATAATTATTGGTTAATTTTTATAATACTTGAGATTTTAATAAAAATTATACTCCTTCCGTCCCGTTTAAATAGGCCCCTTTGTTTTCGCCAAGGAAATTAAGAGTTGTGAGTGTAGAATGAGTTAGTGGAATGAATATTTTATTGTTGACTGTGAAAAAATTATCATTTTTGAAAAAGGGCCAATTTAGTTGGGACGCCGAATTCGATAAGTAGGCCTATTCTAATAGGACGGAGGGAGTATTAACTAAAAGGTTTTAATTAATTGACTGAGGTAGGGGTGCTCTGTACCTCACCGCACAGGATTCTTAGTTATACGGAAGCGCCCGGCACACATTTGTGATTTTCGGTCTCATTTTCATGTGGGGCCGATGATTCAATCCGATACATCATAATTAGGGATGTCAATTAAGCCCGAAACCGATGGGTTGACCCGAAACCGGTGGGCTAAAATGCGGGTTAGGGCCGATTTTTTTTTAACCGAAAAAATTTTGGACCGACCGGGCTGGACCCGCCGGGCTCGCGGGCCATTCGGGCTGGACCCGGCGGGTCGCGGGTCAGCCCGTCGGTCCCATGTTAATTTTATAAAAATATTCATTTTAGAGAGAGAGAGGGAATGTAAAACAATTTGAAGGGGGAGGGGAATAAATGGCAGACAAAGAAATAAAAGCAGAGGGCTTTTGGGAAGCTTTTTATAGTCTTTTCATGAAAAAGGCCGCCTCCTCCACACACATTTATTATGCATGCTGTCAATTGTTATTTTATTATCCTATTTCTTTTTTTTTTTAATAAATATTTTTATTTGTATTAATTCTCACCTCTCACATACTATCTCACAAGCCACCTCTGTTTCTTTAAAAAAATTTACTTTTTAAGATAAACATTCTTTTCTTCTTCTTCTTCTTTTTTTTTAATTTAACAAAAATCTCTTTTTTCTTTTCTTTACTTGTATCTTATATTATGTTTTTGCTTGTAATTTTTTTTCATACATTTGTTTTTTTTCATTTTTTTAATTATGTAAATATGAATAATTATCTTAAAGTAAAAAAATAAAAATAAACTAAATACATAAATAACCTACAAATTAATAACTTATATAGAACACAATACAAATTAAAAAGCACTAAAAAAATAGCAAACAAAATGCAATACAGTAAAACTACTCATAATAAAATAAACAATCATATTATTTATGCTTTTAATATTATTTTCTCCTTTTAATTTTATTTTAGGCTTTTAGCGGTCATCATATTATTTTAAAGATTATTTGTGTATAAATAATTTCGTATATCTTGTCGGCCCGGTGGGTTAGCCCGAAAACCGGAGGGTTAGGGTTAGGGTCAAAAATTTTCAGCCCGAAAAAAATCCAGCCCGATTCAACCCGGACCGAATAGCCCGCAACCCGATAGGGTTAGCCCGAAACCCGACGGGTTGGCCCGTTTTACATCCCTAATCATAATACACATCATTTCAATTTAACTGCCCCTCTCTTACTCCCCCCCTCCCTCTTATATAATTAATGATGCGCATCCCATAACTCCCATAGCTGCATATTTTCCAATTTTTTTTTTCTTTTTCTAATAAGCATATTTTCCACTTACAAACATCAAAAGATACTAAAAAGGGTCCCACTCCCAATAGGTCTTCAAATTGTTCATTTGAAAAAATGCCATTCATCATCCATTAGGAAAGATTCTGGACCAAGACAAAAAAAGTTAGTCAAGAAGCCCGGGGTTTGAAGGGAACTACTAAAGGTTGTCGTGGGATTGTTTCAATGAAATTAAAAAAATACTCCCTATGTCCCATTAGATTAGTCCAGTTTGCTTTTGGCACATAAACCAATGTTTGTGAGTGTAGTGGAATTAATATTTTATTGATGTGAGGAGATTTTTTTCCATTTTAGGAAAGTTGACTAATCTGGTGGAACAGACCAAAATGGAAATATGAACTAATCTGGCGGGACAGAGGGAGTAATTTAGTTTCAAAAAAAATAACAGTTCGAGAATTAAAACAATTACCTGGAATTATAATTAAATAAATTCATATTTGACATAACTTTAAGATATCAACAAATCTTCATTAAAATAATCGTCAAATCTTAATTAAACCACATTAAATTTTACGCAAATATACTAACTTAATTTTTAATTAAAATAAAAAATCAATATTACAATTTTTAATTAAATTTTGATTTTAAGTAAATGTATAACAATTATAAATTCTTAAAAAATTTAAAATTCAGTCATCACGAACGGATATTAATTTGGAACTATAAATTAATTGAAATTTAAAATAAATACTCCCTCCGTCCCGGCTGGATTTGATAGGGTTTTCCGCAAACGTAAAAGTGTTTATTGATGAATATAAATAGAGAGAAAATAGAAGATACAAATCTATCTAAAAATATATGAAAAGTAGAAGAAACCCTAGATACATAGGAAACCCTAGATACATGCATATCTAGGTTAGACTAAATCTAATATTCTATCATCCCCCTCAAGCGAAGGCGGCCGAAGTGAGTCGAGCCTGAGCTTGCGTCTGAAGAACTCGAACAGAGGGCGGTGAGCGCTATCTGAGCGACCGAGAATGAGGCGAAGGAGCGTCTTCGATTTGTTCGCGAAGGCGGCGTCGAGGGCGCAGTAGCCAAGAGCTTCGGCCATCGCTTCTTCGAGAGGGTGGACAGCAGCACACATAGGAGGCGTTGACGCGGGACCGTTCGGGGAAGCGATTACCGCGGGCGGAAGAGGCAGGGAGCCATCGACATGAGCAAATCCATATGGATGAGAGTGGAGAGGGGGAGAGCGTCGGAGGCCATTGATAGGCGTGCGCGACGTGAAAGAGAGGAAGAATGATCGATTTCTGGCTGATACCATGATAGGGTTTTCCGCAAACGTAAAAGTGTTTATTGATGAATATAAATAGAGAGAAAATAGAAGATACAAATCTATCTAAAAAGATATGAAAAGTAGAAGAAACCCTAGATACATGCATATTTAGGTTAGACTATCAGAATTGTCCCGGTGACTTTGGGCACAATAACCAAGGAATGTGAGTGTAAAGTAAGTTGAGTGGAATTAATATTTTATTATTGAGTGTGAAAAAGTTGCCTTTTTAAGTAATGAGATAATTGAGGTGAGATGAACGAAAAAGGAAAGTTGGATAATTGAGGTGGGACGGAGGGAGTAAAAAATTATCTAGCGAGGTAGCTCTGTCTCTTTCCTATCTCTCCTCCCCATCATCCTTTCTCTCTCCTCCAAGTCAACATTCACCGAGTTTTGGATGCACAGCAGGGTTGCTGTACCTCATCGCACAGGATCTGAACCCTCCCTTCTACGAAAGCAATACGGTACCATCATTCCATTTTAACTCCCCCGCCCTCCCAGTCCAGTCCCCCCACCCCTCGTTAGATATAAATAAATTTAAAAAATTAATAATAATCCCCCGACGCCCCCCTCTCTCCCTCACCCTCCCCCTCCCCCTCCCTCTTTATATAATTAATGATGCGCATCCTATAACTCCCACAGCTGCATATTTTCCACTTACAAAGATAAAAGAAACTAAAAAGGGTCCGACTCCAGCCGGAAAGTTCTCCAACAAGAAAATGTCTCGTCGCAACAGCTGCCCCGCCGCAGTCCGTGGAGCCATCAAGCGCCGGATCTTCGCCGACCTCTTTCGCATGCTGAAGGCAGCTTTCCGCGCCGCCGTCCGCTTCTTCGCCCGCATTGATTCATGATCATCACCATGAACATGAAGATGTCTCTGTTGTTGTTGTTGTTGTTTCTCTTATACGTATGTTTAGTGTGTTTATGTCACCGGCGATTGGAAAGGAGCTCGATCGAGCTTTTCGAGTGAGTGACCGGCGCCGGTGATTATTTTCTTCTTATTGAATGAAGTCATGAGTCTGTGGTGGTTCATGGTTGTGTGTTTAACTCTACTGTATCTAAGTCCGTTTGGTTTTCATCATCTGAATCAAATTTACTCTGTTTTTTCGTTCAACTGAGAGCCCGCCGGAGTTGATGAATTTTTAGATATTTTCCATAAGCAACGACTAACAGTGAGCCGCTTCCGGCAACGGCTCATCGAGCTATCCACAAACAATGAAAATATACATTATAAGTTCTTTACAGGGAGCTCGATTTCATCTATTTGCCTCAACATATGTGAGTTTATTGTTAAGTATTCAAAATAATCTCATATTTTTTCAAATTTTTTTTCTTTTGAGAAAACTAGATTATGCGTACGCCAATTTTGATTGTAAAATTATTACATAGGTTGAAAAATGAAAGGCATAATTTATGTATTTTAAAATTTTATTATAGGCAAAACTTGCGTTAGGCTGGCCTAAACGGTTTAGGCGGATTTTATCCTACTCAAATGGGTTCACCCATCCCAAATAGGGTTTATTAATCCCCAATTAGAATATATTAAATGGGTTTGGGTTGGGTTAATGAATAAAACCCGCCTAAATGGTTTAGATCACTTGCCTAACCTGAGACCTTCCCTTTATTATATTACTTCTTAAAAAAAAGTTTTAATATATAAAATATTTATTATTAAATATATACTAAAAAACTATATGACATAATAATTAATAGAAGTTATTAAAACTACTCATTTTAATAAAACATAACAAAAAAAAATCCCATTTTATAAACATATTGCAAAAATATTCAAAATTACATTTTTTTTTTTTGCATAGAATTTGCTCAACAGTCATTTTGATCGAATGATTTTTGTGATGATGCTTGAATCAATGGAATCATTACTTGAAATGAAAATATTTGCTTGAGAATTGTAATATAAATGTAAAAAAAAATGAAGATTTCTGTCGGGACTGAAAATAATCGTGACTTTAAAATACTTAAATATTAGATATCTAAGTATATTACTTTATATATATGTTGCAATATTTAATAGAGTAGATGTAGACGCAAATAATCGAGAGGAATGGAGATATAAGAAAGACAAAAAGCAGGGACAAAGCAAAACTTTGAAAATTGAGAGATGATTTCAAACAGTAGACCTCAGTAATTAATAATGGCAGCATCTATAAGAATCTAAGATCTTTGAAAGATATGACTGTGTGTTAGTATTCCTCTGCAACTTATTCGACCACCTCCTTCTTTTCCTGTATATAAGGTTTTCTTTTCAAATGATTGAGACCTTCGCCGAGGCCATCCAATAAAAAAAAGAAAGAAATTCCTACAATGTATGTATCTGGGGAATACATGAAAATGATCTTATTTACAAATTTCGAACAACTGCTTTGAAGTAGGGGTGTGCACGGTCCGGTTTGACCGGTTTAAGGGATAAAGTACAAATCAAACCAATAGGTACGGTTTGAAATTTTCACAAATCAAACCAGCCAAACCATATTAAAACGATTTGGTTTGGCCGGTTAAAACGCTTTGAAGATTATTCAACTAATAATATTACAAAAAATGAAACTTGTATATCAATTTTATTATTAGATATTAATAAAAGAATGATACACAAAATAAAACTAATACAATATATTGTTTGTCATTAATTATAAATATGTGATAAGTAATAAATAAATAATATTATGGTTGCAAGATTTTTCAAACCAACTCGGCCAATCATTTTTCTCAAACCAGCCAAACCGGCCAAATAAATTTAGTTTGGCCGGTTTCGGCCAAACCATGCACACCCCTACTTTGAAGACTACTTACATGAGAATCATGTTTTGATTGTATCCACTGTAATCAAGGAGCAAAAGTGGAGCTAGTTGAGTTGAACATCCTTGGAGCTACTGGTGTTGCCCACAACTTCCTAACTAAGTCACATAATGCTATTGCAAAAGCTAGCCCAGGCTCAATATTCAGAAAATTAGAAATGTTGTACTTCCTCTCTCCCGCCAGATTAGTCCACATTTCCATTTTCGTCTGTCCCGTCAGATTAGTCCACTTTCCTAAAATGGAAAAAAATCTCCTCACATCAATAAAATATTAATTTTACTACACTAACAAACATTGGTTATTGTGCCGAAACCAAAGTGAACTAATCTAATGAGACGGAGGGAGTAGATCATAGCTAGTCATGAGAAAGAGGGATGGCAAGTGAAAAGGAAGCTGCCTAATCCATTTATTGGACATATGATAGCAATCTAAATTGGTGCAAACAGAAATACATACATTCATGGCATGCCCAGTGGATATTCATAATTCAGATCTTTCCACAAGTTTCCAATTAGTTTGGGTGCAGTGGACAGCACTGTTCATGAAAACAAGTATTCCCAAGATTATACAGTCCAGTCCAGTCCAGTCAATCCCAAAGCAATACTACAATTAGCAGGGGACAGAAACAGAAGAACTCTAGAAAACACAGCTTCACTTTATCCACAATTCCATTCATCATAAGTGCAGAACTCGAACAAGGGCCATTGTATTTGTGTGTGGATCTATATGAATCCATAAATGCTAAGATTTGAGGATTAATCAGACATCTATCTAAAGAAAACTAACTGAGGTTGAACTACTTCAGTTTGCACAGCTATCTACAGTGTAACCATATCTAAAACAAAACAGACAAAGCTCTCCAAGTCAGTCCTAAAATTACAACCTCAAAGGCCCTAAATTTAACAAATGAGATAAACTTAACAAATTTCTTCCATATACTTATTACTACCATCCAAGGATTCCCAAAACATACAAAAAATAAATAACTATTGATAGACAAACATATCCAAACAATAGATCGAAATCAAATAATCATTCAGATTATTTCTCAGCCTCACCATATTCACCTCCTTCTCCACTAATGCTGACCTCCTCTTCTCTCCTCCCAAAACCCCAATCACCATCGTGGCCTTTCAATTGCACAGTCGCGTCGCCAACTCCGTTCAACTCATCCACCACACTAACACTAACCCGAGCTAGAGCGAATCGCCAAATGAAAAAGGAGTCCATCAACGGCGGACTTAAAATGTTTTCTTCAAATTTTTATGCTTAATAATTTATAAGTTATGCTTTATTTATATCATATTTAATTGTTGTCATCGCTATCTATTATGCTTAATCCAATCCGAAGGCTGAGATATTCCATGTATGAACATTGTCATAGAAAACTCAAAACCAGATACCACTTACCACGAAACTTGGAAAATATACACAAACATGACATTTAAGCCCCTGCTGCCTCTCCCCTATATAATGACGCAATGCATGCGTATCGTATATTTCTAAAGCTGCATATTTTCCAGTTAGGAAAAAAAAAAACACACACACACACACATCGAAACAGGGCGGACTTCTCCGACGAGAAAATGTCGCGTCGCAACAGCTTCCCCGCCGCAGTCCGCGGAGCCATCAAGCGCCGGATCTTCTCCGACCTCTTCCGCATGCTGAAGGGAGCTTTCCGAACCGCTGTCAGCTTCTTCTCTCCGCATTGATTCATGATCATGATCACCCTTCCATGAAGATGTACGTCTTCGTTGTTGTTGTTTTTCTTACGCATATGTTTAGTGTTTTATTTCATACTTTATGTATCTAAAATGAAAAAAGCATTTACGAATGGTTGGAATTACTAATTTTAATTAAAAAAATGGTTGTCGACTGTCGTTGTGTGTTTACTGTATAGCTAAGGTTGTCCGTTTAATTTTAATCAAAATTAATCTTTCTTTTTATTTGCAAAATTTTTAGATATATATTTTCCGTTCAACTGAGCACCGGTCGGAGATGATGAATGCACTAACTAAGTTTGAATCCAAGATCAAGGACTTTGTTTAATGGCACTAGTAACGATTGGTGGCAGATCCAAAAAAATTAATTTCGTAAGAGGTTGATTTTTTTTTTTTTTTTTTTTAAATTTCTACATAAACTTCAATTCGTTCATATAATATTATTATCTACTATCTCATAAAATAGTAAAATAACAGATCTTGATATTAGTAAAAAGAATAAAAATTCCGACTAAGGAGGGCTGTAACCCCTATCTCCAAGATAGATCCGTCAGTGGTAACGGTGAGCCGCTTCAGCGCGGTTCATATATATGAAAGGAATTTGAAAATAAAGAGGAAGAGGGAGAGGGAGAGAGAAAGAATGGCTGTATGAAGTCATAATATATTTGTCGTTTGTTCGTTGATTTTACACTCTAAAATTTAGATAAAAGTAGAGAAACAAAATTGAAGAAGAAAGGAAAAAGAGAGTTTTAATATTTTCTTGCTAGTTTATATATATATATATATAGTTATGCTCAAGTTCTATAATTAAAGTTTGTGCTAAATAAGATTGAATCTCAGCAATTAGATTGATAGCATCAATGGTTGAGATTAAAACATAAAAGATTGAAAAATTATGCATAATTTTCGTTCGTGCTTAATTGCTTTATAAATCATACTTAATTCGATTAAGCATGATTTATAAAGAAAAAAACATGAAATCTGGTATAAAGTTTTAATCTCAACCATTGATTTTTTAAAATGAATGGTGTAAATTCATTCATATTTAGCACAAATTAATTTTTAGAATGTGATTCACTCCCTATAAATTATATTCTTACAATTGAGCCAATTAAGCAAAACATAAAAGGTGTATAAGAAAATAGGCCTAAATTTACTAAGTAACTTTAAGTAGAGAGAAAATTTTGTTTAGGATTAGTTCGATCAATAATAAAATATTCAAAATTATAAGTTTTTTATTTGGAACTCGATTACGTCAAGTTTGCCCAAGTCTGCTCATAATATTGTTTGGTATTCAAAATAATGCTAAAGATTCATCGATGCAAAAAAATAGCCTCTTTTTTTTTTTTCTTTTTTTGAGAAAAATACGATAACGTGTTTCACTATACGCGTCAATTTTATTTGTACCCAAATTACAACATTTGTTGGAATTAAAAAGCGAATTTTATGTAGTTTAAACTTGTTCAGTTTCTACCTTCTAAATATTCATGTATTTAGAATAAAACCATCGTTTACGTGTGGTTGACTTATTATATCTTTAATAAAAAAATAAAAAAATGAAAGAATCGACTCATGCTTAAAATATTTGTTATTAAAATCTATTCTAAAATACTACTGGGTTTAAGGATAATTCATACTTCCGAATATTTTAGAATATATTCTAAAAATTTATGTTATAAATAAAGTTAATTCTATGATTATAATATATAAAGGTAGAACCCTTTCTATGAACATTTTCGCCGCAAAATACATCTACTATATATAGTAATATATTATTTTAGGTAGTTTAATAATATAAATATGATTATTATATAACTAATGTAATTTATAATTAATTTACTGGATACATATAAATATATAAAGTAATTGAAAAAACTATGAAAAATATCCTATAGTATTGATCAACTATGAAAAATATCCTAATGTTTGCTTTTCCTTGAATTATACCCTAATGTTTCATTTAGTCCACTAAAATACCCTCTACTATGAAATATATCCTTAAGTTTCTCATATCACAGAATTATACCCTAATATTTGATTCTGTCAATTAAAAATACCCTACATCGCTAACGGTGTTAAAATTTTAATACAATATATGCCACATATATACCAAAGAAAAGAAAATGTCAAGCATTATTTAATTTATAATTCATCAAAATTTTAACATCATTAACGATTGAAGGTATTTTAATAGGTAAAATCAAATATTATGGTATAATTTGGTAATAAAGACAAACATTGAGGTATTTTTATAGCTGATGGTATTTTTAATTGACAAAATGAAACATTAGGGTATACTTCAGGGAAGGAGAAATAATAGGGTATTTTTCATAGTTTTCCCAAAGTAATATTATATGTAGTTTTATAATTCTAATAGTTAATTATTTTTAATAAAACAATTAAATACATTTTTTTTCTTTCAGATTTTTATGGTCAATAACTTTATAAGTTATGCTCAATTTATATCATGTTTGATTGTTTTTTTTTTTTTTATAGAAATATATTTATTAAACTCACACATCCAGCTATGATCTCTTGGTTCAGGTAAGGTGCTTTCACTACTATACCCTAAAGAAGGAAACTCATGCCTGATTGTCATTATCAAATGTGTTATGCTTAATGTTTAATAATTAATTTATTTCTCAACCATTGGACCAGACCAACCAACCAACTTGGGCTCAGATTTCTCAATTTTTAATAATTCAAGTTTCATTGTTTCAAAGATATTTGAAAGAATGAAACTTGTAAACACACTTCCACGCACCATTTCTCCCTCCCCCTTATAAAACGACGCCTGCACACGTATATTTCCCAGAGCAGCATATTTTCCATTTAGAAAGATAAAAAAAAAAAAAAGAAACAGGGTCGGACTCCGGTAATTTCTCCGACAAGAAAAATGCCGCCTCGCAACAACTGCCCCACCGCAGTCCGTGGAGCCATCAAGCGCCGGATCTTCGCCGATCTCTTCCGCATGCCAAAGGCTGCTTTCCGCGCCGCCGTCAGCTTCTTCGCTCCACGTTGATTCATGATCATCACCATGAAGATGTACATCTCCGTTGTTGTTGTTATATATTATTTCACCGGTGGCGGTGATTGGAGAAGAGCTCGATCGAGCTTTTCGAGTGAATGACCGCCGGTGATTATCTTTTTCGTATTGAATTAAGTAGTGAGTCTGCGGTAGTTGTGTGTTTCAGTTTGGTTTTCGTCTAAATCAAACTTACTCTGTATTTCGTTCAATTGTGCGTCGGCCGAGTTGATGAATTTTTAGATATTTTCCGTTCAAACGTAGTAGTAAGCAACGACGACTAACAGTGTGGTCAGTGGCGGATCCAGGAAAATATCGTAAGGGGGGCTGAAAATTTTTTTTTGGCCTCAACCTTAACTTCAATCATTTTATATCATTTTTTCATCTTTACGAGGGGGGCTATACCATAAAATATCGGATCACGACACTATAAAAACGAAAAAAAATTCGGGCTAGGGGCGGCTGGAGCCCCCCTAGCCCTCATGTAGATCCGCCACTGAGTGTGGCTATCCACAAACAAATCTGAGAATGAAATATTAGTATTACATTATAAGTTCTTTATAGGGAGCTCGATTTCATATATATGCTGGTTTATTGTTAAGTATTCACAATAATGTCATATTTTTCATTGATGTAGAAATTTTAACTTTGTTTTTATTTTATTTTTGGGGAAAACCAGATAGTGTTTCAATTATGCGTCAATTTTGATTGTAAAATTATTACATATGTTGAAAAATGAAACACAGAAATTTTTTGTATTTTAAAAATATAAATTTCAAACTTCTAAAAGTGTATGTATCTTAAATGGAAAAATCAATTACGAACGGTTGAAATTATTATTTTTGAATTAAAAAAAAAAACCAAAGTATAAAATTATATATTATTAAAATATATCCAAAAACTATTGGACGGATTATTTAGTATAAATAATAAAACTATCTCTTTCTATAAACACAATGCAAAAAATGCAAAAAAGTACAAAATTTATTTAATAATCATTTTGCTCCAATGATTTTTGTGATGATGTTGAGATCTTTATCTAAAATGGATATTTAAGTATTTTATTTGATAAGTGTAATATAAATGTTTAAAAAAAATGAACAATTCATATTTCGGTTGGGGCGAAAATAGTGTGAATTTTAAAAAAACTTAGATATTACATAGTATTAGATATTTAACTATTTCGCTTTATTTATATATGCTGCAATATTTAATAGAAGGGTAATTCTAAACGCAACCATCCTTTTACTCTTTATAGCCCCTTAAAATAAAAAATAATTGAACAATTTTTACATGCCCCATTATACCCTCGTAGTTTTTTTCTCTTTAAAATTGTTAAACTAAAAAAGCAGCAAAGCCCCCAACTTGTTCGTGAGAAAAAGGAAGAGATAAATTTATTCGATCTTCATATATCTCTTATTTCTTAGCCTTATTCTACGACGCAAGATAACAATTTTCACAATTTCTGAACTTAAGTTTTTAGGAACGGGATTGCTGAGATTCTGATTATTAAAACTTTCAACAGGAAGAAACACAAACTAGAATGCAAGAAAAAACAATATAATCTTTTACCTCATTCGATTCAACAAAAAACTTATGACTATATGACATAAAAGATAATATTATTAAGGTACAAAAAAGAGTACAAAGAAACAAATATAAAGAAATCAATAACACCATTTGCTATATGCATACAAAATTTCATGTCAACTCAAGAAGATGATGAGCTCTCACAAGAATTACTCTCTAGTAATATTCAACCACGTAGACACGACCTATCTTCCAATTGCACTAGATATTTATAGCTTCTCAATCTTCCAAAAATTGCTATAACTGAAACCAGAACTGTTAGAAAAGCAATTATATTTGCTTCACTCGATATCTCCCTATTATTTAAATCTCATAGCAGTCTCAAACATGGATGTAATATTCTAGAGAATATTAGAGCTTGGGGCTTCTATTGATTATTTCTATCCATATCAACATCAAACGAAATGATTAATGCAAAAAATGAGCTTTTAGGGCATTTATAAGTTGATTTGTGAAAATGTTTAGAAATAAATATAAAGACATTGGTAAATATAATTTGAGGACGAAAATGGGACCAGATCATCGAGAGAGGAGGTGGAAGATGCAGTGGAGTAGGCAGGGGGCTGCGCTCAAGTTATATGTTTGGTATTTCATATTTTTTATTTAAGATTTTGTTTGAGGCTATAAAAGGATAAAATTGTAATATTGCATAATAATTTAATTTATTTTTTTTGAAGGGACTGTATTGAGTAAAATGATGGCTGTGTTTAGAATCACCCTTAATAGAATCATGAAGGAAATGGCAGAATGGATATCGACTAGTAAATCTGCTCATAAATGTAAACTTTGCAATTCAAAGATGATTTGTAATTGTAAGAGACGTCTTTTTTCCAAACTGGGCAAACCAATGATGATCCATATCGACCCTACAGATTAAAGTTAAGCCCTAGTGAGAGAGACAAATCAACATCTGTTTCAAATAAAAGTGTGTGAGCTATGATGGGTTGATGATAACAGGCTACAAACACTAAAATGCCAAAAATAGGAGCTGAAAGATTATTTTATGAGAAAAAATCTGAAATGCCCCATTTTGCTAAAATACCCTATCTAATAAAAAACTTCAAAAAATACCCCAAAAGTACAATTATCTGACAAATTGAAAGATTCGGTTGCATTTTTTTTTGAAAAAGTTGTTAAAAATTAAATTTTAAATTGAAATCAAATTTTGAAAGCACCAAATTTTTGTCTTATCCTATCCCTACTCAACTTTGTGAAGAAAAAATATTAAATAAATCGAAATAAATTCGATGCCGACGGAAAAAACAAAAAAAAAAGCGGGTCGGCACCGTCGGCGATGCCGACCGTGTCAGGCCGACGGTGCCGACCAAAAAAGTTTTCAAAGTTGGAATTTTTAGGTTTGACTTGGTGTATATTTTGTATATTTTGAGTGAGAGTCGGCATTTGAATCCCATTTTTTGCTCTCTTCCTGTCGGCAGCAACATTTCATTTCACCAAGTCGTCACCGGATTTTCAGAGAAATGGCTGAGGTAAGTCGTCTCCAATCTTCGATTTTTTGGTCGTCTTCTTGACGGTGGACCGGTGGACCAGACGGTGCCGACCGGTTTTCTCCATTTATAGCTTTATTTTGCTTGTTTCTTTCTCATATTCGTAATATTTATCTAAAATTTTGTTGAAATTTTGCCATTAAATTAAAAATTTTGGCATGAAATTTGTTTCTATCTCCATTTGTATGTTGCTTTGGAAGTGAACATGAGTATGATTCTTGCTATTTATGCTAGAACAATTGTATATTTTGCTTTGGAAATTAAGATTGAGGTTATGTTGTTTTGGAATTTAACATTCGGTTGATTTTTGATTATTTTGTAGTGTATTTGTGCAGGTTGAATTTATTAGACCCGCTTTACGTAATGTAACTTGTAAGATTAATTTATGCACTAAGGTTACGACAATAGAGACGATTAGTGACACGTTGTATACAATAGGGGGTGATAATTTGGTGACTAGTTTTATGAATGACCCATTTGGAAATTTGTTAATGTGGAAAAAAAAAATGGACCTAGTGCAGCACAACCATTACTGCAACTGTTAAGTTACCAAATTACAAGTCACGACTCAAAAGCTTTATGGTTTCATATTGGTAGGCAGACTATTTCTTTAGGTGTGGGTGAGTTTGCACTAGTGACCGGTTTGACATTTGGACACACTCATTTTTATCCATGTGCTGATCATGATCCTTCTGATTCGTCGGTGTATAGGTTGTTCTGTGGTGGTCAATCTATCACAGCTAAGCAGTTATTAAACAAATTTAAGGCTGGTTTAGTTCACCGGAATAATCATGAATTGTATTTGAGAGTGGCCAATATATTAGCCATGTGGAGCTTTGTGTTAGGGTTTTCTGAAAAAACATAAGATCGAGAGTTGGGTCTTCGTTTTGGTAGATAATTGGACTAGTTGGAACCAATTTCCGTGGGGAGCATATGCATATAAGTCTTTATCTACTATTTAGAGCAAGCTCACACGAGGGTAGAAGCAAAAGAGACTCTTCATTTGGGCGGTCCTATTTGGATTCTGCAGGTATAATTTATTTTTTTATGTATTTAGTAAATATGTAAAGTTGATGAGTTATAATTCAAACAAATATTTTGTAGGTTTGGGCCTTTGAGGCCATTCCGGACTTGGGTGGTAGTTGTGCCATTTTAGAGAATCCAACTCTAATTCCCCGATTTATGAAGTGGAAGTTTACTAGGCCAGCTCCCCTTGATTGGCAAGGCTTCTTTGCTCGTGAACATGTATTGCATTCATCTAAATTACTTATTTGTAAACTAACAATTTTTGTAACTGTGTTTTGTTTTATTGTAGATTCAAGTTTTCGCCAACCTAATCCCATTTCCGTATGAACAAGAGCTTTTCTACTACACTTCTTCTCAGTTGGAGGAGTCCCTAAGTGTTAACTTTCGACGACCAGAAAATCCAGTACGTCCTGTTGGACAGAGAGGTGATCGTCGATCACAGAGTATTTCTATAGGACAGGGTTCTGGAGGACAAAGGGGTCAGGGAGGTAATGTTGGAGATGAGCGTGGCGATGAGGGTGGTGATGAGGGTCATGATCAGGGTGGTGATGAGGGTGGTGATCAGGGTGGTGATGAGGGTCATTCTCAAGGGCAGAGCTCGAGAGCATCACATAGGCGCACTCGTTCGAAGAGGGATAGGACTTCATCTAGTGGAGAGTCTAGTGAGTCTAGGAGATTTCGGCCATCTCGTTCCTTTATGGATAGGCTTCGGGCTGTAGTTACTGAGGCAGTTGATGCTGCGGTGAACAATGCATTAAAAGATAGAGTTATTCCTCATGTGACCCGAGTAGTCACAGATTTGTTCAACTCAGCGCGATGTGGTAACCGTACTGATGCTAGACAAAGGTCAGTTGGGCGAGGGATACAGATGGACAGTCCCGAGCAGAGGCCCAGTACTTTCCACCACTCTGCTAGGCCCAGTACTTCCCACCACTCTGCGAGACCTAGCTCTTCTGCTAGACCTAGCACATCAGTAGACCGAGAGGTTCGTAGAGATACTGATTTAGTTGCCCCAGAGCAGTTTCATATTGGCACAGATCGTCGGACTGATGAGAGGAGACGGAGTGGCGGTCGTCGTTCTGCTGAGCGGAGACGCAGCACAGAGCGCCAGTCTCACCAGCATATACCTGAATTGGATCAACCTTCTTCAAGCCAGATCACCTATTTGCTTGCACGCGATATTGAACTCCAGGTATTTGATGTAACATATTAACATTTCTTTAATTTAAGTATATGATGTGTAATGTTCTTTTCATTTTCAGGTCGATGATGGACGGCCGATGGGAATCAGTTACATGTTAGAGGACAACTATGATGCGTATAGACGCATGGGTGAAGGAATTACCAGGAGATCCTTTATTGATAATACAGCGTGGCCACAATCTTATTTCTCTTTCATAGAGAATCTGAAACAACCGTTATCTTTTGAGGTGATCGATAGCTACGTCCAAGCACTGCAGAGGAGTTACTATCAGCTTGAACAAAGGATTCAGATTCTGCGACCTCAATTCTTCGTAAGTATTTCTGTAATTCTAATTATCTAATTTTTAACATCGTTTATATTGACATTTTTTGTGTTTAATGTTTTGTAGGACTTAATGAAAAGAGATTATCGGCCAAGTAGGTTGGGCCCGAGGCCTCAGGAATCAAGAGATCTTTTGGAGTTCATCAATGGTACTGATTGCATGACATCTAAAGATTGGTGGGAGGCTGATACGGTTAGTTTTCTTTTATCTATTTCGATAATGTCTTTATGCATCAATTATTAATATATTTACTTTGCTTTGTAGTTCATTGTACCCTGTTATGTTCGGGGTGTTTGGTATACTGTGCATATGAACATCCAGAGTTGGACTGCCCTGATGATTGACCCCTATGATTCTCATGACCGCGCTAGGATTTTGCAAGATGTTTTTGTAGAATTGAGAAAGATGACCAGCCATATGATTAATTATTTGAAGGCAGGCGGGTATTGGGAGAAAAATAAATTGAAACTGCGGGACGTGGCCTCACGAGATATGGCTTTTACTAGGGTGATGTATTTCAAGGGCAATCAGGCTGCGCAACATTCGACTTATGCATGCGCAGCATTAGAGATGTTCATGTTCGGGTACCCGAGTCCACAGTGGATGGAGAGTCCCAATGGGCCAGCGTTATTTAGAAGATTGATTGCCCTTAGACTATTTGATTTCTCGTATGTTTGATTTATTTTTACTTGATCGTTGTTAGACAATTTGAAACATGATATTTGAAGCATCATTTTTAAAGCACTTTTACAATATTACAATATTTGAAGCACTTTTACAATAACTAATTGTTTGCAACTCGTTCAGGACAAGAACGCTTCGTATGCGATTCTGATTTACAAATACTGCATTTTTTAGGGGCTCTTTGTCTGCTAGAAGATGTTTGCGTATGTTCTGCTCCGGAGGGACGTCGACTATTTCTGGGACGACCAGCTTGGCGTGTAATAATAGGAGGTTTCACCAGGAGAGATGCAGCTTCATCTGAAACGTCCCACTCATCCTCAGGAGGAAGAGAATTCACAGTACCACCATAAATCTCGCGCCAGTTACTCGTTTTGTAGTAGCTATGAACATAATCGTAATAGTTGACCCCATTGTAACTGCGAAAAAATAAAAGTAATGACTTGTTGCAGTTTTCAAGTAATGAAAATGATAGTAGAAAATCATACCGAATCGCAGCCATTGCATGTGAGCATGGCATCATGTCCAGTTGAAACTCACGACATTCACAAGTACATGCCGCCAAATCAACCTTCCAAGTTCTTTCTAAATCAATAACCTTAAATTCATTTTCGGAGATTGACACAACCTGATGTGTATGAGCTAGCTCGGACAGCGGAGATGCTTTTTGCACGGCCTCTTCTGTTAACTCATCAACCCTTGCATATGTCTTTGCTCGCCTCTGATCAAACCATTGTTCCAGTATACCTCGATATGTATCAATAATCAAACATATGGGCAATCTACGAGCCTCCAACAACCTTGCGTTGAAAACTTCAGCAGCATTCGAAGTTAAGAAACTGTAACGACGGACTCGGCACTTCGACCTGCACCACCTTTCAGGACCTACTGAAATGAGCTTATCGTATGCAACAGGTTTTGATGATCGAATTTGATCCATTGCCTGCCTGTAGCTCGACAATCGATAAGCATAAGCAGCTTGATGGTAAAGCTTCACAATGGTCGGACCATGGGTTGTCAATTTATTTTGCAGGTGATAAAAACAGATACTGTGCACCGTACCCGGATATACTGCATTGACTGTGTTGCCGATGCTAACGTGCTGATCTGAAACAACTAACAATTGTTCGCTGACTGCAAAGCACATTCTCAATCTAGAGAGAAACCAGGTCCAAGTCTCATCATTTTCGATTGGCCCAACACCAAGTGCCAATGGAAAAACATTTTCATTTCCATCTTTCGTAACAGCAACCAATAAAATGCCTTTGCTTCTGCCCTTCAAGTGTGTGGCATCAATGACAATGACTTGTCTTAACAAATTGTTGTTGAAAGCTAACCTGGACACACCGAGTGCAACAAAGCAATGTCTGAATGTTCCATCATGTGCGATATCCAGATCTGTGATTGTGCCTGGATTGTACTGCCGAAGCACCTCGAGATATCTAGGCAAGAGCTTATAAGAATCCGCTATGCTGCCATACATCAGGGAAATTGCTGCATTTCTGGATCGCAATGCAACAGCATAGCTCGCCCGAATCCCAAAAGTTCATTGAAGTTCGGCCATTATTGCTCTTGGTTTGATGATTTGACCCTGGCGATGCATCATTCGAGCAAAATACGCAGCCACTACTTTTGAACGGATATTTCTGGATCCAATTCCCGCAAGATTCAACATACAATTATGATTTGGTTGAAAGTGACGGATAATCCAGCAACCATCCCTGCACCTCGCACGTATGTGAAACGAACAATTCTCACTTCGTTTGCAAATGTAATCGACTCGGATGCTATCAGACTTTTTCACTTTAAAGTCTTGACGATGCTCCATTTGCCACAAACCAACAGCAATTAGCAAATCATCTTTCTTCCAGAACAGGGCACCCAAACTCAATTCCTGATCAAGTATGGATGTCACATCTCTCACAACAGGTGCCTCGGTCGTATCCACTGGCATAATTGGTACTAGCCAATTATTCATATCACCTTGTACTGGACAACCTTCTAATAGGGGGTTAGTGGGCATAAGATTTGAAATAAAAGCACTCATACATCCCGCTGATCTGATCCATGCAGAAAATTCTGCAACTGTGCAACCCATCAAGAAATTTTCACCTTCATTATCAGAATCAGATCCGGATGAAACTGAATCTAGATCAGCCTCGTCGTCTGCTTCTTCTTCCACCACACCACCATCAGTTCCTGTGTGGTATCCAGGAATGAAATCGTTATCCTCATCATCATTTTGATCTTCAGGGAGCTCATCATTCAAGTCAGGAATATGTGAACCCCGACTACCACCTTCAGAACCAATATCAAAATGCATAGAAGATGTAAATCTTTGAAGTTCTGATTCAGTTGAACTGTAACGAGCATATGGTGGAGGACTGACTGAGGATACGAAGGGGATGGCTCCCGATGAGAAGTCCCAGCACCAGTGTTGATTGTGGGATTCATAATAATATAAATATCAGGCTCCGAGGATAAATTGAGGAGTCGTTGCAGCTCCGCATTCTCTGTCAGCAATGATGCTCCATTTCTTCCGCTTTGAGTTTGAGATGTATAATAGATATTGTACTCACCTCCAATACCTTCTGCATAAAGAATCGTCTGAATGGTGCTTTTCAATGCAGCTATTGATATATTAGCCATTGATAGGTAAATCAATCTTTCTTGGCCACCAATATAGTGCCACGAATGATCAAAATGCCCATTATAGTGCAAAAACATGTTGCACCAATTCGCCATTTGAATTGCTTGAAAATGGGTTCGAAGGGGTAGATAGAAAAGGTGAATGGCAAAATGATGATAGAATTTTTTTTTGTTTCTGCGGTGAATGAAATTTTGCTTCTGAATATGAGTATATAAAGTAAAGAGTTAGGTCTACATTCAATGAATGATTTGAAAGTCTGCAAAAATAAATTCATTGAATTGATTAGTGCAGTGTAGTGCAGTGAGGTAACATCAATTCTGGGTACGATTAATTTCAATTTCACTGTATTTTTCAACAAGTGAATTCAGTATTCACGAGCATTTCACTGTATTTTTCAACAACTGAATTCATTGTTCACTGATTTAGTCAAAAAAGAGGCTATCAGCATGCCTGCAAAAACTGTACATTAATAGTAACAATTCATCCAACACAATTTTATCAAATGAAAATGCCATAAATTATTGTTGAAAAATACATTATTCATACAATAAAACAAAAAAATTGCAATTTAAAAGAAAAAAAAAAGGTGTGGGATGCCGACCGGTTCAGACCGGTCATCACCGCTTGCTGACCGGTCGGCATCATAAAAAACCGATCATCACCGCTATTTAAAAATATATATATATATATATTAGATGACCGGTTTGAACCGGTCATCATCGCATGCCGACCGGTCGGCATCAAGCTGAACCGGTAGGCATCCAAAAATCCAAAAAAAAAAATCCTGGTCGGCACCGCCGGTCTGAACCGGTCATCACCGGTGCAAACCGGTCGGCACCACAGAAAACCGGTGGGAAACGATTATTTTATTTTATTTTTCTTTTTTTAAACCCATTCTAGTATTAAAACATCATTTCTTATAATTAAATGCACATCATCACCAAATGATTGTTTTGATTACATTTTTAAACACAAAAACATGTCAGAAATTGTACTTTGGGGCATTTCTTGGATATATTTATAAAAAGGGGTATTTTCATTACATGTTTTGTAAAAAAGGGCATTTTCAAATATTAAGAGTTATTTTATCCAGTAGAATCTAGAAGCAATGATAAAGGGTATATAAGGTTTCTTTTCCTGGTATTCCTCTGCAACTTCTTTGACAACCTCCTTCTTTTCCTGTATATAAGGTTTTCTTTTCAGGTGATTTCAATAAAAAAGAAAGAAATTCCTACAATGTGTCTTGTAATGTAAATACATGAAAAATGATCTTATCTACAAATTTCAAACAACTGCTTTGAAGACTACTTACATGGGAATCATGTTTTGATTGTATCCACTGTAAATGAGGAGCAAAAGTGGAGATAGTTGAGTTGAACATCCTTGGAGCTACTGGTGTTGCCCACAACTTCCTAAGTAAGTCCCAGAATGCTATTGCAAAAGCTTGCACTGGCTCAATATTCAGAAAAATTAGAAATGTTGTAGATGATCATAGTCATGAGAAAGAGGGACGGCAAGTGAAAAAGGAAGCCTAATCCATTTATTGGACATATAATAGCAATTTAAATTGGTGCAAATAGAAATACATACATTCATGGCATGTCCACTGGATATTCATAATTCAGAACTTTCCAGAAGTTTCGAACTAGTTTGGGTGCACTGTTCATAAAACCAAGTATTCTTACAGTCAGTCCAGTCCAGTCAATCCCAAAGCCCTGGTGCCATTAACAATACTACAATTAGCAGGCGACAGAAGAACTCTAGAAAACAGCTTCACTTCATCCAGATTTCCATTCCTCATAAATGTAGAACTTGAATAAGGGCCATTGTGTGTGTATCTATATGAATCCATAAATGCTAAGATTTAAGGATGCAAGGTGCGTTTCTTGTCTGGAGAATTTTCAAGCATATTAATCAGACATCTAACTAAAGAAAACTAACTGAGGTTGAACTTGAACTACTTCAGTTTGCACAGCTCTCTACAGTGTAACCATATCTAAATTCGATCCATGTACCCAAAACAGACAAAACTCTCAGAGTCAAATCAGTCTTAATAGATAAGCTTTAACTTGGGTGTACCTCACTAACTTAACGATTTTCGTCCAAATCAAATGAGAGATTATGCAATTCCTTTCTGGGATTCCCTAAAACATACAAACATAACTATTGTTAGACAAACATGAATAAACATATATCGAAATCGAACAGACATTCAGATTATTCACTTTAAAGTATATCAATTAGGGTCCAGGGGCGGACGCAGCCAATGGCAGGGGCTCTCGACCCCACGGGATTTTTTTTTAATAGATATATGTATACATTAAAATTTAAACATATATATGTATAACTAATATATGTAATTTAACCGACTCCACAACAAAATAATAAAGGGAAAACTGGGTATTCTTCCCCAAAGTTTCCACTTTCTAGGAATTATATTCCAAAAAAAATTCATCAATTAATTCTATCCTATATTTTAATTCTGTTCCTGAATTCTATCCCAATAAATTTTTATTCGGTAATTTTATCCCTAGAAATTTCCAACAGGTAATTCTATCCTATATTTTAATTTTTTTCTCTGAATTCTATCCCAATAAATTTTTATCCGGTAATTTTATCCCAATATATTTTTATCCGATAATTTTATCCTATATTTTTATTCTATCAGTTAATTTTATCATTTTCTATCAGTTAATTTTATCCTAAATAGTTAATGAAGTTCAAATATTGTTGACTCAATTATTTTCTGTTATTTGATTGTCGACGTGTCATCCATGTAGATATTTATTTATATATTTTAGATTTTTTCAATTTTAAAAAATTCAATGTGGTTGTCAACGCTATTTATTTTATTTTATCTATCTGCAATATTTTAATTGAAAATTTTCAAAAAAAATAAATATATATCTACGTGGATGACACGTCGACAATCACATTGAGTTTTTCCATAAATAAAAGTTTTATTTGTTTTTTAAAAAAATTTCAATAAAAATATTGCACGTAGATAATATAAAATAAATAACGTAGACAACCACATTGAGTTTTTAAAAATTTTAAAAATCTAAAATATATAAATAAATATCTATGTGGATGACACGTCGACAATCAAAGGAAAGAAATGATTGAATCAACAATTTTTGAACCCCGTTAACTATTCGGGATAAAATTTGCTAATAAAATAAAAATATAGTATATAATTACCGGATACTCCCTCAGTCCCATGTAATTAGTCCTATTTGGTATTGACACGATAACCAAAGTTAGTGAGTGTAATGGAATTAATATTTTATTGATTAGTGTAAAAAAGTTTGTCATTTTAGGAAACAGGATTAATAGATGAGACAGACCAAAAAGACAAATGAGACTAATATAGTGGGACGGAGGGAGTAAAAGTTTATTGGGATAAAATTTGGGAAAATAATCAAAATATAAGATAGAATTACCTGATGAAATTTTTTTGATAGAATTCAGGAAAAGAATCAAAATATAGGATATAATTATCTGATGAAATTTTTTGGGATAGAATTCCCACAAAGTAAAAACTTTGGGATAGAATACCTAGTTTTCCCAATAATAAACCCACATTAATAACCTAGCTAGGCCCATTCCTTAAAAATAAAACAAATCCATTTCTTATTAAAATCTGGCCCATTTATTAAAAACAAAACAAATTTATGATTTAAGTAATAAAGAGTTTGGCCCATTTATATATATATTTATATGTGCGCGTTAAAGTGACAAGTGCCCCCTTACATAGGAGATGAGAATGAATCTGGGCCATCAAAAAAAGATTTGGACGGATAAGATCAATTTGGGGTGCGATCTTATAAACTTGCATTCAGTAATATAAATAACTTGCAAAGTAAGGGTAAATTTGTAAAAAGTGCAACGTCAACCACCCACATTAATTCAATATCCCTAGAATTTCACACACGATCTGTACGTGGGATTTGCATTCCGAATTTATAGTATTAACAAAAATAAATTTTGTCCAAAAAAATAGCAGTAAACTTCTCTGAATATCTTTCAACCCAATTTCTGCAGAAATCTTCGTTTCTACACAGACATTCAATCGCGATAAGAAAAAAGTCGGCAAACGTTAAAATTTCTGGCAACAAGGTATACATTCGCATAGTATGATTATTTAAGAAACCCATTTCAGCAATTTTTTCTTTTGCCATTCGTCGGGTTTCGTGAACGCTTGAAACCTAATTTGTTCATATATTTTTTTTAAATTTTGGATTTGGTTACAGAGTGTTGGTTGTTTCACATTCAACATTTTAATAAATTATTTGGGTTGCAGAAACTTTGTTTTTCAGTTTTTCTAAAACCTCAATCAATCTATGAAATACTACAACTTTACAGGCCTATATAATGCAAATGTACATGCGTATATATTGCAAATTTACAGGCTTAAATAATGCAACTTACATCAAAGAAATAAACAACTTTATTCTAAAACCACAATCAATACATGAAATACTGAAAATTTAAAGGCGTATTTGATGCAAGTTTACAGGCGTATTTGATTCAAATTTACAGGTGTAAATAATGCAATTTATACCAGAAAAATAAACAACTATATACTAAAAACTCAATGAAATCATGAAATACTGCAACTGTACCGGTATATATATAATGCATATTTACAGGCTTAAATAATGTAACTTACATAAACGCAATAGGAAGCTGGAAAAATAGAATAAAAAATTTAAGAAAACAGAGCAGAAGCAACATTGAAGAAGAACCTAACCGACCGCACACCCGGCTCGCCTCGTTTGCCCAGAGATAAGCCCTTCAGATCCGACACCGACGCCATAAAACTGCCGCCGCCATCCGGCCACACCCCGAGGAGAGGCAGTTGGGCTCGTCATCGTCCACGACGACGAGCCGTGATCACGAATTCATCGACGAAGAAGCCATGTTCGACATGCCGAAGCTGCTGGTGGACATGGCGGAGGGAATGTTGCTGAGCCTGTTGCGGATTAAGGCGGCGGCAGAGGAGAAGGAGTCGCCGGATAATTACTCGAAAAACGATAGCCTTTGGAGCTATCCTTGATCAAGATTTGAAGAATATAATTTCTCACGTTTATTGTATAAATTAGTTAGGAAAGAATCAAATTATGATATGATAAAATACTAAAAAGCCCTTAATGAAATTAATTAATTATTAAATTAGGTAATACAATAATTAGGTAGATCAAATCTGGACCACATATTTTATAAAATAAAAGGACAAGATTCATTCTCATCTCCCATCTAAAGAGGACTTGTGATATGATTACACCTATATATATATATATATATATATATATATATATATATATAAACAATAGAAATAAACTAAAAGAAATTTTTACAATACTTCATCTTCTCATTAGGGTCCTTTTGAAGAGAACAAACAAATACAAATTTTAATCTATATAGTTGAGAGAATTGTTTTACAAGATGGATTTCAATATAATACCACATATATACTATATACATAAAATATTTATATATAAGCTATTTAATATTTTATATAATTTACTTACTTTGTAAGACATCAAGCTTAATATTATTTTTAATGTAAATAATTAAAATCCGACGCATGTGCGCGATTGCAATACTAGTCAAGTATAAGCGAATTCTTGCCTTTTTGATTGGTACACGTTCATGAGTCATGATATTTAAGTCCTTGCTTCTCTCTCTCTCTCTCCCTGCTTACAAGTCCCTCTCTCACACAAACTCTCTCATAAAACCAAATTATACATGTACATCATGTGTCATGACATTTAAGTCCTTGCTTCTCATCTCCTCTCTCTCTCTCCGCGCCCCTGTCTCTTTCTCTCACACAATCACATGTAAGTCCCTGTCTCTCTACAGCAGAGGCGGATCTATGTAGAGGCTTGGGGGGGCTCCAGCCCCCCCAGCCCGAATTTTTTTTTCGTTTTCTAGTGTCATGATCCCGTTTTTTTAGTATCATGATCCCGTTTTTTATGGTATAGCCCCCCTCTTATACAAGAAAAAATAGATTAAAATAAGGAAAAAGATGATATAAAATGATTGAAGTTAAGGTGAAGGCGGAAAAAAAATTTCAGCCCCCCTCGACAAAAATTTCTGGATCCGCCACTGCTCTACAGTCTGCACTGTTAAGATATATTAGAATATATCATTGTATCTTAGAATATCTTGTATATATTTTGTATATTTCTTGTATCTAGACTAGATTAGATTAGTCCTTCCTCTATATATACTTGTGTATACATTATTTTTCATTGAGTGAAATAAGAGTTATTATTCTCTACATGGTATCAGCCAAATCTTTGGTCAAACCCTAGCCACTTCATCGATTTTTTTTCCTCTGTGCGTCGCCCATCTTTCTGCCATGGCCGATCCACAGAATCTCGATGACTTCCCGACTCTTCCTCTCTCCACCATGATTCACATGGTCAATATTAAACTTACTGCATCCAATTATTTGCTCTGGCATGCTCAAATCGAGCCGCTACTCACTGCGCAAGGGTTTCTGCGTTACCTTGATGGTTCGACTCCAGAGCCGCCGCGATTCATTCCGTCCGCAAACGGCGCCTCCAACCCTAATCCGGCCTTTTGCCCGTGGTTTTCTAAGGATCAGACTATTAAATTATTCCTGGTTTCCACCCTGACTGAGGAATCTATGGCAGTCATTATAGGGTGTAAAACCTCACGTGAAGTCTGGGATGCTCTATCACGCGCGTACAGTCACCGTTCAAAAGCCCGCGAGTTGAGCTTGAAAGACGATCTCCTGTTTCTCAAGCGTGGTGATCTCTCCGTCTCTGATTATGGTCGACGTTACAAAATGATCAGCGATCAGCTTGCCGCCATCCGTCGATCATTGGACCCTTCCGATAAAGCTCATTGGTTCCTACGAGGGTTAGGGTCTGATTTTGCGACCTTTACAGCCGCTCAACTCACTCAGGATCCTCTACCGAACTTTGATACGTTACTCGCTCGTGCCCAGAGTCACGAGCTTTTTCAGAAATCGACGGACTTGCCTTCGCAGCCCGTCGCGTTCCAGGCTTCCTCCAAATCTCGTGATCCGCCTAAATCGCAAGGCAACAAGGGCCGCGGCAAGCAACAGGGAAATAATCGCCAGCGCCGCAGCCCGTGGTGTTACTTCTGTCGCCTGAACGGACATGATGCTTTCGACTGTCCTCATCGATACGACAGAAATTTTCAACGTCAGCCACGACCGTCCCAGGCTCATCTTGCCGAGGCTTTCTCGGCCCAGTGCGATATCTCACCCTCTGTTTCTTCGGATTGGTATCTTGATACAGGGGCTACCGCGCACATATCTTCTGAATCGACGAGCCTTGATCAAGTGTCACCTTATTCTGGTTCTGATTATGTAACCGTTGGCAACGGTAATCGTCTTCGTATTACTCACACTGGTTATCTTACTCTTTCTCCTGATGTTCATCTGCGTGACGTGCTCGTTGTTCCTGATATTACTAAAAATCTATTATCTGTCAGTAAACTAACGAATGACTACCCGGTTCGTGTTCTGTTTACTCCTTCTGATTTTCAGATCATGCATCGGGACAGCGGACGGACTCTGGCAAAAGGCGTGCGTAGGAATGGACTGTACGTGCTTACCTCATCCACACAAGCCCTCACGGCGTCTTCCTCCTCGCCCTCTGCCCCATTCGATGTCTGGCACTCTCGACTCGGACATCCTGCTGCTTTCATTATTACTCTGTTACGTAGCCAAAACTTACTTTCCTTTTCATCTTCGAGTCAGTCTTCTAGTTTATGTCAGTCCTGTCAACTAGCTAAGAACAGTCATTTACCTTTTCTTTCATCCAGCAAACGTGCGTCTAGCGTGCTAGAACTCATTCATTGTGATTTATGGGGTCCTGCACCTGTTCTTTCATCTATGAAATTTCGTTACTATGTCATTTTCATTGATGACTTTTCTAGATTTTCATGGTTCTATCCTCTTCATGCAAAATCCGACTTCTTTGATGTTTTTGTTCGTTTCAAACTCTTTGTTGAAAATCAATTCTCCAAAAAGATAAAACGTTTCCAATCCGATGGTGGCACTGAGTTCACAAATTCTCGTGTCCGCAATCTTCTCATCAACTCAGGCATCCATCACCAAATTTCCTGTCCCTACACTCCTTCTCAGAATGGTCGTGCGGAGCGCAAGCACCGTCACCTCACTGAGATGGGTCTTACTATGCTCTTCCACTCTTCCGCTCCTTTATCTCTCTGGGTAGATGCCTTTAGCACAACCACCTACACTATAAATCGTCTTCCCTCCCCAGTCCTTCAGGGTAAATCTCCTTATCAAGTTTTGTATGATGCTACACCTTCCTATACATCCTTCCATCCCTTCGGTTGTCGTGTCTTCCCATGTTTACGCGACTATTCCAAACACAAATTTGACCCAAGAAGTCTCCCTTGCATCTTCCTAGGCTATAGCACCTCTCACAAGGGCTTCCGTTGTCTTCATCCTGCCTCCTCTCGTGTCTACATAACTCGACACGCTAGGTTCGATGAGCGGTGTTTTCCCTTCTCACAAAATTCTGCGCCCTCGTCCGTCGATCGTCTTACCCTTTCCGACTTTTTTGATCATTCATCGTCGCCCACGCCTTCACCATCTGACCTCTCGTCCCCATCCTCCAACCCCTCCCGGCCGTGCCCTATCTGTCCGCCCGATCACACACCTATTCCTCCAGCCACGCGTACTGCTCTGGCCCTCGCACCGCCTGCTGCTGATGTCCCCGTTTCGCCGGTTCCGCCGCCTCCATCTCCTCCGCCTGCTCGCACACATCGCATGCAAACGCGATCTCAGTCCGGTATTTTTAAACCTCGTTATCCTATTGATGCTAACCTGGTTTCTATGTATTCTGCGAGTTCAGCTATTCCGGAACCCCGTGGTATTTTGTCTGCTCTCAAAATCCCGGAATGGATGCAGGCCATGCGAGAGGAGATGGGCGCCCTGCATGCGAACAAGACCTGGACTCTTGTTCCGCGCCCTTCTTCTTCGAATGTGGTAGGTTCAAAATGGGTCTATCGCACTAAGTTACTTGCTGATGGATCAGTTGATCGCTATAAAGTACGTCTTGTTGCACAGGGTTTTAGCCAAATTCCTGGGTTTGACTTCACTAACACTTTCAGTCCTATTGTCAAAGCCTCTACGATCAGGATTATTCTCTCTATTTCAGTCATGCGCGGTTGGTCTCTTCATCAATTGGACGTCAAAAATGCCTTTCTGAACGGTATTCTGACCACTCCAGTCTATATGGAACAACCACCGGGGTTCATTGATCCTAAGTATCCGTCGCACGTTTGCAAGCTTCAGAAAGCCATTTATGGTCTTCGCCAAGCACCTCTAGCTTGGTACCAACGCTTTCGGAATTCTCTTCTCAGCCTGGGTTTTCGTTGCAGTTCTTCGGATACTTCTCTGTTCGTCCTCAACAAGGACTCGGCCATCATATATTTATTGGTTTATGTTGATGATATTATTATTACAGGGAACAATGAGTCTGCGGTTTCTGGTCTTATGGCTCGCATGAACTCCGAGTTTGCAACTAAAGATCTTGGCAGACTCGGTTATTTCCTAGGGCTGGAAACCTATTATCCTGCTGATCGGATCTTTCTCTGTCAGACTAAGTATGCAATGGACATTCTTCGTCGCTCTCATATTTAACATGCTAAACCTGTTTCCACGCCTCTGCCCCCTGGCGTCACATTCTCAAAGGAGGGGGTTCCCTTCCAGAACCCTACTCTGTACAGGTCTATTCTTGGCGCTCTGCAATATTTAACTATTACTCGTCCCGATCTGGCCTATTCTGTCAATACTATGAGTCAGTACCAGCAGGAACCGACAATCGACCACTTCAATGCCCTTAAACGGATCTTACGATATGTCAAGGGTACTATCGGTTTCGGTATTTCTTTTTCTCCTGGATCTCCCTCAGTTGTTGCTTATTCCGATGCTGATTGGGCGCGCTGTACGGACACACGGTGCTCAACTTACGGCTTCGCGATTTTTATAGGGCCGAATCTGGTTTCTTGGAGTGCTAAGAAACAGCCTACGGTCTCTAGGTTAAGCTGTGAATCAGAATATCGCGCCATCGCCAACACTGCGTCTGAACTTCGATGGGTTATTAACGTGCTGCATGATCTCTATGTGCCTCAGGATGCAATTCCGATTATCTATTCGGATAACTCCAGCGCCCTATTTCTTACTCAAAATCCCGTGTCTCATAAACGGGCCAAACACATTGACATTGATTATCATTTTGTACGTGAATTGGTTGACTCGAAGCAGCTAATCACGAGATTTGTTCCTTCTGAAGATCAAATAGCTGATATTTTCACCAAGAGTCTTTCTCGATCGTTATTTGAAGATTTCAGGACCAAGCTCAGACTGTTTTCGTCTTCGCTTGCGGGGGGGTGTTAAGATATATTAGAATATATCATTGTATCTTAGAATATCTTGTATATATTTTGTATATCTCTTGTATCTAGACTAGATTAGATTAGTCCTTCCTCTATATATACTTGTGTATACATTATTTTTCATCGAGTGAAATAAGAGTTATTATTCTCTACATGCACAAACTCTCTCTCTCTCTTGCTACCGACCCTGTCTCTCTCACTCGCTAGACAGTCTACATACACTCTCTCTCTTGCTACCGACCCTGTCTCTCTCACTCGCTAGGTCCCTGTCTCTCTCTTTCTCCCTATAAAATGGCGAATGCACACCGTAAATCTCCTAAAGCTTCATATTCTCTGGTTAGAAAAGAAAAAAAAAAGAAACAGGGTAGGACTCTGGGAAATTCTCCGACAAGAAAATGCGGCGTTACAGCTACTGCCACAGCTACTGCCCCGCCGCATTCGAGAATCCAGTCCGTGGAGCAATCAAGCGCCGGATCTTCTCCGATCTCTTCCGCATGCTGAAGGCAGCTTTCCGCGCCGCCGTCGGCTTCTTCGCTCTCCGTATTGATTCATGACCATCACCATGAAGATACCTCTGTTGTTGTTGTTTTTCTTATACGTATGTTTAGTGTTTTATTTTCACCGGCGGCGGTGATTGGAAAGGAGCTCGATCGAGCTGTGAATTATCGCCGGTGATTATTTTCCTCGAATTGAATTAAGTCATGTCTATGATCGTTGTGTGTTTCCGTTTGGTTTTCATCATCTGAATTGTTGGGTTTCGAGCCTGCTGGATCCGAAATCGGTCTGTTACTCGCCGGGGCCCGACCTAACCCTAACTGGGTTAGGGTTCCTCGCGCGGGATAGAACCCGCTCTTCAAGCTTGGACCGCCTTCGGACTGGATCTAACTCCTCCTTGCGTCCTGGACTTGCGATCGCACACCGATGCATTGCCAAGAACAAGTTAGGGCTTCACTTTTGGCTCAAAACTCACCTGATGTGAGTCCTGCTACACCCTCCGCTCACTAGATCACTCACCGGATATGAGTGTAATGACACCTCTCTTCCCTCTCCCTTGCCCTTATGTTCAGCATGCAGGCGGCGATCCCGACGGTGGGGTTGTTGTCGCCGTTGTCGTGACGGTTCAGCATGCAGGTGACGACTCCGATTGCGGCTCTGAACACAACTGTGGCACGCGGCCAGGCGACGGCTCCTCTGATGGTATCGTTGCCGCCGCAGACTCCATGGCGTGGTGGGTTGACAGTGATGACAGTGGGTTGACGGTGCTGAGCGGTGATCCCGACGAGGTGGAGCTCTCTTTCGATGTGGATAAGGAGAGGCAGTGGCTGGCGATGGTGGCACAAGAGTTGGTTTTTCCTCATGAGATTAAGATGGAAGTCGTCCGACTTTTTTGGGACATTCAATTCTCAAACATTCGGTGATTTCTCATGCTTGTTACCTTATTGTTCATCTATGTCGGTTATTTTCGGCCATTTTTGGTTATATGTGTTCCTTTGGCTGTATCTATATGTTGGAGGTCTGCATGTTGATTTTATGGCTGGATCTATATGTTGGTGGTCTGCATGTTGATTTTACGGCTAGATATGTTTTGGTGGCTGGATCTGTTTTGGTGGTTACATGTGTTGTTGCTGGTTATATCGATTGCGGTTCTGTCATATGCTGGTTTTATGATTCTATCTATTGGGGTTCTTGCTCATCTTTTTCGGCCATGAGTGATTACATGTGTTGTTGTTGCTGGTTATATGTGTTGTTGGTTCCTTTTTATTGCTGGTTCTATGAGTTGCTGGTTCAGCATGCTGATTCCTTGGTTCTGCTGTGGGTTTAGGGTTAATTCCTGAAATGATTTGAACTTGCTCACACATCACATACACATTCATGAAACATTGTCTTTTTTGAAATGTGTTTCACCATGTTTGAAGTGGTTTCTTAAAAACTGTCTACGTTGAATATGCACGACTACATGTTAATATGCTTTACAAAAGACCCATGTGCTTTACAAAAGTTTCAGTCAAATGTGCTTTACAAAAGACCCATGTGCACTAAACAATTTCCTATCTATGCTTTAAAGTAAAGAAAATGCTAAACCCAAATGAGTAATGAGACATTCCATGTCATTTACTTCATGTCCATGCTCAGTCATATAGTTTATACAATCTTTAACTAAGTCAACTGGTACCTCTAGATTTCTGGGCAAAGCATTTTGCATCATCAATGCATCCTTCTTCATATGTGGCAGCCTATAGTTGTTGCAGCCCTAAACTTTCATAATCTCTAGGAAACAAGCTTGTAGGGAAAGAAACACCTTATTTAGAGTTATTGCTTCAAGGCTGTTATAACTTGTTATCACTGCATTTACAAGCTCTCTTGCATCTTGGCATGCTTGTTGCTATTGCAAGCTTTGAATTGCCCTGAAAAATCCCAAATCATTGACATTTAAATCAGGAGAATTAGGTGGTTGTTGCACCAATTGAATGTTAAATCCATCTGAAGTTGTTGCATTTTGAAAATCTTCATTCTCATTTGTGATATGGGGCCTTGCATTATCTTGTTGAATGTGAATTGTTTTACTTAAACATGTAGGCCACTTCTCTTTAATTGTTGGAATAACCTGTAAATACACACTCAATTCATTAGCTTCATGCACAATCAATACATTTAGAAATGTTTAATCTTGAAGTATTTACATTGTTGATTAGGCAAGCCTTTATCACTTCCTTAGTGATAGATTGAATCGGTTTCAGTTCTAGTGTACCAGCATCCCTATTTTTGTTGTTTCTTTTAGCTGCAACCTCTTCTACAAATGGTCTTATCCCTATTTTACCATAAAAAATAACACTGCCCTGATCTGAAAATATCGGCCTACTTACAACACACATGAACATCACCTTAGGAATAAACTTCTTGCTCTTACATGTCCTATGTGGCTCTGGTTCTGATTCAGTGAGGTAATACCTATGAGTGTTTTTTGGTTAAGTAAAACCATTTCTCATCTATGTGAACAATATTCTCCATTGGTTTGAACTTAAATGTATTCGAAACATGATCATAAGCTATGGCTTGTAAACTGTACCTTAATCGTAACAGTTTGTTTGGAGCTGTCAAACATGGTTTTATTGCATTTGTGTGTGCTCTGATCAGGTTCATTTTAGCCCATCTACCCACAGTAGACTTAGGAATACTTATGCTATCAACAAGTGCCCTAATTGTTCCCTATTAAATGTAATGCTTCACCTCTTGTTTTTCCTTCTCTTGCAGCTTTCCAGATCCTTGAAATGGTGGTTCTTGAGACATTGAAGATGGTTGCAGCTTCATTGATCACCCCTCTTTGTGGCTTGTTGTCCTTGGATTTTTCCAACAAGAAGACAATTATTTCAGCTTTCCTATTTTCTGTAATGTCTGGGTTCTTCCCCATTTTTGCACAATTTATGTTTTTTTTAAGTTGATTAGGATTGGACTTATAGGAATAGATTAGGTGGGAAATTTGGTTTGAATGAAAATTTCCCCTTAATTTTTGGCTCCAAAACTGTAATGTGGATTGTAAATTAGCTACACCCCTATACTTGTGTAGGGGTGATATGATTGCAGCCCTTTTTTTAATCTTGCCATTAATATTATTTTATCATTATTTTATTTACTAATTGTGTTTTAAATCAGCTTTTAAAAGCTTTTCTTGGTTATAGTGACATCTCCCTCCGTGCCTAATATAATGGGACGGAGGGAGTATATTTATTGTTTTTTTCAACCATACAAATGTAATATTTTTATAGGATATGTAATTATTTATGTCCACGTAAATTTTTTACAGTTAAATACTGATCGGTGGAAAAAAAATTTAAAGTTTAGACCGAAATTGTTATATTTAAAAGTTTGGGATAAAATTAAAAATCTATTCAAGATTTAAGCTTGAAATTGTTATATTTAAAAATTTGGGATACAATTGAAAACTCCTTCAAAATTTAGGATAAATTTATATATTTTTCATTTTCTATATTTCTCGTCTAAAAATTGTGTTGTTCACCACAATGAAAAAGAAAAAATAAAATATGTACAAATATGTACGTCACACTCCAAACCTAAATAACTCATGTGTTCAAACATAAAATAAAATAAAAAAGAAAATCATATATCATTTTTCAATAAAATATTATATTTTCACTATTTTATCTTATTTTTATTTTAAAACAATACTAGTATAATGCTAAAAATCAATACAAATATAATTTTTTGATGTGTTAATTATGTAAAATAAACACTTATTCTTATAAGTTTTGTGTTTTATCTATTTACTTTGGTTTTATCAAATTTATATATATGTTTACCTTAAAATTATATTTCAAAATAATTAAATAAAATATAAAATATGTAATTCGTGCAACACACAGGTGCAAATCTAATTACATATTAAACAAAATCTAAATTCAAATATTATAATCTATATTCTATCATGACCATTAATTTTAAGTATATCAAAAGATTAAAAATAGTTAGGTATTATTAAAAAAAAAAGTAGTATTGAACTACAAGAATGACATCATATAACTATGGACATTATTAAAAAATATAATTATTGTGTGGATAATAAAATGTAAAAAATCAAGAACATCAAATCAGTGTGTAGAGTTAGTTGGTCTTTTAATTTTTTTTTGTAAAAGCCTTCATGACATGGCATGATTGGAGGTGGCCTACTACATATGCCCAAAAACCATCTTTAATAAAAAATATTTATTTTCTCATCTATATTTACAATCTAGAACTCAATCTTATTTATGTTCCGATAATGAATGACATCATTCAACTTCAATTATTATTTATTTTTATTTGATTTTTCAATATATATTATATAGGGGTGGCAAATTGTGCGGATCGGATCCTTATCTTGTCGATCCGTTAATTATCCGATCCGTTAAGACCAAATTCGTATCCGACCGATAAGAAAATATCAAATCCGTATTCGAATCCGATCCGGTCCGGTCCGTTTCGATCTGATCTGATAAGAAGCCGATAAATATCCAATCCGATTACAATCCGATAAATGAAAAAATTATCCAATACCTAGTAAAAAATATAAAAATATAATATTGATATATTAATAATTAAATAAATAAAAAATATTTTTTTTAAAATTCTTAACAGATTATCCGAATCCGATCCGAATTCGGTCCGATTTACGGATTATCCAGTCCGATCTGTATCCGGTCCGAATCTGATCCGAATTTTTTGTGTTCTTATCGTATCGATCCGACAAGCATCTGAATTCTTATCGGACAATCCACATCCATTATTATCGTGTCGGATTCGTGTCGGATTATCAGATCGTGTAAAAAATTATCACCCCTAATATTATCAATACCAATATTTATTAAAATAAAAGATCTATAAGAACATTCTATTTTAAGCCCATAATTGTAATTAAAAGTTGTTATTGTACACTTTAAAGTATATCAATTAGCCTCCTTTAGAAGAGAACAAACAAATACAAATTCTAATCTAATATCTATTGAACATTTATTTCACAAAATTGTGTAAAATGAATAACCAATCTATCAAACAAATACATTTATTTCACATTATACCCAAATTATGTCCCTGATCCACACCACTCTTTCACACACACTCTCTCTCATCTACTAATTTATCATCCCCAACATACTCTCTCTCTCTCTATATATATATATATATATATATATATAGGGAGCGGATCAGGTAAGAAAAAGTCCCCCGTGAGAAAAAAGAATGAATCATATACGTTGGATTTAGATAAATCAATGGTTGATATAAAATCAAGCAACAAGTGAAACACAATCGAGCAACATAATAATCAAGCAACAACTAAAACACAATCAAGCAATTGTTTGATTGTGTTTTAATTGCTGCTTGATTGCATATCAACCATTGATTTATTTAGATCTAATGGATAAGATCCATTCTTTTTTTCTCACATGGAGATTTTTTTGTACTTGATTAATTAGTATATTATGCTTGATTAGTTTTTATGTTATGCTTCGTTGAATTGCATAACCATCCGCATCAAAATAAATAATTGTCAATCTAAAAAACTCAATCTTGATCATTCATCCATCAAAATCAAGGTTCTAGGATTTATTCCTATTTAGTATATTCTAATCTATTAGCATATCTACTTATAAATACTGTTGAGGTTCGATTTCACGAAAAAAATAGAGCCCTTAGAACTTTGTTAGAATATTGCAAATAATAACGAAAAAGTTGAGAGAAATAAGCGAGGAATAATGGCGTAAAACAAATAAATGACGAGCAAAACAAAGTAAATATATTTATTGTAAATGGGGGACGGAATATGCTGTGATTTTGACAGAGTTTCGGCTAAGTCTTGCTATGGGAGAATGAATCTAAAAATGAGCCTCCAGCCCCTATTTATAGACAGGATAGGGGCTGGCAGGCAGCAGCTAACCCTAAGCGTCGAGCATCAACGGCTCGCCGTAAATATCGGAGCGGTTGCTTGGTTTTCGGAGGCGGTTAGGGCTCCAACGTTCGTGCGCCGCCAGCGGGTTAGGTTTTCTCTTCCTGGAGCGCCTCTATATCGACCTGCTTTGCTCCTCGATATCGAGGCTCTCTGGTCCTCGATGGCGAGGTCTTGACTTGTGCGGATTTCGGCGTCTTGTTGGCCTTGGTGGGCTAGTCTTCCGGGTTGGACTCGTTTGCATGGGCCGACTTGTCTATTGGGCCTGGGCCCGTGGGTCTGGCCCTAACAATAGCCCCTTTTAATTTCAGGGTCTATTCGGGACAGGCCGTGGGATCAAAACTGCGAGTCGGGGACTCGGTACAGAGTGCGGAAATTTGAGGCATCCAAGAGACTAACCTCGGGCCCGGGTGGTACTTCCTGAGAGAGTAACTCCGTCAGGGAGTAGCCGGGATACTACTCCTGGTCAATATGAAGGTTCCTGGGGAGCACAAGCGTATGACCGTGCGGGGAATATCGGGGTATTGCCCCGCGGGCTAAAGCGTGAGTCCGGGGGTCACGCGGGTTAGAATCATTCCGGAGAACGTTCTCTTGCACGGAGCGGGACTCTCGTGCGTGCACTCTGTTTTGGCTCCATAGAGCGCTAGCGGGGTGAGTTATAGCGGATCGTAGGACACCTGGTGAGTTCCTCTGGGGTGCCTCGCGTTCCCGTAGAAGGTGTCGATCGCGTTATAGTTCTCCCTGCTATGAGATGTTATTTCTTGAAATTTTCCTTAGGCGGGTCGCACACGAGGTGGTTCACGGGTCTATAGCGACCCGGTGAGCATCTCGACGTCGAGGCGCTCTATTTGGTGTTTTAAACTTTGCCGCCTCTGGAGTAGCACGATCGTAATTTCGGCCAACTCCTGGGGCAAAGTTTGGACGCGAACAGTTTCTTCCTCATTTTTGTATAAATGCTCGGTCTTATCCCCATTTTGCCACTTTGCACTCCGAGCTTTCGATCGAACTTCCAACCTTCTCCCGGCTGCTACTATTCCGGCGACTGCAACGCGTTTTCTCCGGCGACTGCTACGTCCATCTTTCTTGGCTTGCTGCTCTTCGACTGATCAGGTAACAATCGAACTCTCCTTCGCTCTTACTTGTTCTTATTTCCGTTTTTCTTCTCTAGTTGCGCCCGCGTGATCGATCGAATTTGTGCGTATTTCGTTTGGGAATGGACTAGGTTGTGGTTTAGAGTAACTAATTGGATTGTTGCCTTCCTGATTGTTGATTATTTCCCGTCCGTTTACTGCTGCGAGGCTTTCTTCTCGCTTTCCGCTGATTGTCTATTTTTTATTTGGATTCTTCGTTCTTGCTGTGGTTGAATGGTCTTATGTCCCTGGGTGTAGCATGTTTGTTTTGTTACGTCGGACTTTGGGTCAGTTATCAGTCGAAGTGATGTCGGTTCTCTAGTAAAGAAGTTTTTAATGCATGTTGTCTTGAGTCGTGTTGATCTTCGTTATGTTTGCTTGTTGCATTCCGTGACATTCCGTGTGTTTTCCTCCAATCGCGTGAATTTGGACTTCGCTGATTTTGCATGAGTGGGTCGACGTGGGCGTTGTTTTGTGTCGTTTGTCTACGAGGTCCTTTCCCTCTTGTTTCTTGCGTGCGTGTCTCCCGTTTTTTTTTGTTGTTGTTTTTTCTTCTCTTGCTTTGCGGGGGGGGGGGGCTTGCTCTTTGCCAATTTTTCGCTTTCTTGGATTTTGTATAGTTACAATTATGGCGAACTCTCCCGTCGAGATTTGGGAGGAGCCTTCCTCCTCGTCTGATACTCAGGAGTCGGCGATCGGAGGGTCTCCACGCCATGAGATGGCCTCTTCGGGCTCCAAAGGGGGTCGGGTCGCTGTCGAGTAGCCTATCTTAGATCTCGACCCCGAGGAGATGCTGGAGGAAGAGGGCACCGCCGAGGCCAGCGAGGGTAGCACTGATTCTTTTGTCCCAATAGAGGTTGATAAGTCTTTCGTAAAGAAGGACCAAATTAATCCCGATGATCCGGTGCGCACTGCTGTGTCCCTCGCTACCGAGGAGTCCGTGTCGAGGAGCGCGATTGGGGTGGCCTGTCACAAGATGGCTTATACTTTGCCCCAACCAGAGGACAGGTGTTGTCGGCCGCTTCGTATCGACGAGGTGGCGTTCTACCTTCCCGTAATTAAGTATGGGATAGGATGGCCCCTCCATGCGTGGTTTCAGGCTGTTCTACTTTCATACGGATTGGCTCCGTTCCAGTTTGCGCCTATCAGCTGGTGCCACATGTTGGGGACATGATAATTGCAAAATAGCGGATAAGCAAATAAATTTATAATTACACCCTAAGGTGGTCGATCCCACAGGGACTGTGCAACGATGAATCCAAAGTACTAGTCATAATTAATAGAACATAGATGTTTGAGGAAATTGAAAAAGGGATTTGATTTTGTAATTTAAAGAAAACAATTGCAAGAAATTAAAGGGTTTTGAAACAATTAAAGAGAGCACAGATCCTAGGGCAGATTATCAAATCATCAACATGCAAATATCAATCAACTCAGCAATGGGAAAAACATAGATTTTTGTGGATTAAATTCCTTGGTCAGGCAATTAAATCCTAGATTATTAAATAGTGACTTTATCCTCTCGGTCTCAAGAACACCAAATTAATCAATCTCATAATTATCTAATTAATT
>JAPKLW010002525.1:44169-72476 GCA_026898455.1 Plectranthus barbatus
ATTGGATTTGGCCTAAAACCTGCAAAATTCACCCATCAAAGGCATAACACCCTTTAAAGTAGACTCATGCACAATAATAAGTAAAAACATAACATAAAGCACTTGAAACAATGGAGAAAAATATAGATAAGTGTGTATAATTATGAACTTATCAGGACACTCCTTGTGTTTTTTGATGCCGGGCTTGGGTACCCGACCCTTAGGGAATGACACTATTTATATAGGCTAGCGCGGTACGAGGCCGGCTATTACTTCCTATCGAAGAGGGACTCCCTGTCCGAGGCGATGATCACCGGTTGCAAGCAGAACACCCCGGGGTGGAAGAACCAGTGGGTGTGGGTACCTATGAGTCACTCTGATCCGGAGTGTTTATCCGAGGGGGGCGTCCCAATAAGTGCGACTTTGTGTATATGCTTAAGTAAGCGGCTCGGTGCTAACGTGTGCGGTTACTTACCGAGGTCTTTATTTTTTGCAGGATATAAGCACACGGTTCTCACCGAGGAGGAGGAGTCCCGCATATACATTGCCTATTCTAGGAAGAATTGCAAGTTCTCGTCGGTCAAGGGTAAGAGGAGCATCGGCACCGAGCATTGGGTCAACGAACGAGGCGAGAAGGAGGTGATTCCTGCTGACATGGCGAACTTGTCCCCGATGGATCTGTTGGCGGCGATGAAGGCTCAGAAATGCCCCAGGGAGGTCTCCTCTTCGACCCCTACTGCCGACGGTCCTTCATCGAAGAGGGTTGCTGCCGGGATGCCTCAGGCGTCTCCCGTGGTGGCAACCGAAGCACCGTTCATACCCGAGCAGGCCGACCAAGTGATGGATTCGGCATCGACCCGTGTCCCTACCCCTCCAGTTCAACATGCAAGGGCCGCTACTCCTCCTCCTTCTAAAGCGGTTCGTGATGAGAGGAAGAGGAAGAGGGGCCGCGACACGAGTGTGGACTCCAGGGCTCGGTCGGTGTCGACCGGCCAGTCAAAGGAAACGAACTTGGTCCTGGTTGGCTCTGGACCGACGAACATTGATTCTTCCTCGGTCGCGTATGCCCTTCACGTCAAGAAGGTGTTAGATGGTTACCTCCGGGCCGAGGACTTCTCCAAGAGGTACATTTGTTAGTGTACTTCAACAAAGCTTCTCAGTATGTCGCCATCTCTTTTAATTGTTCTCTGTTGTTTTGTAGACTACTCGGAAGTTTGCTGTTTATTCCGAGAAGCTCATCAAATCATTAGACTCGGCCAGTGAGGGATTGGGCCAGTCTCGAAAGGAGCTTCAGGCCGAGAGGGACAAGAGGTCCGAGCTAGCCGACAAGCTCGCGAAGGTCTCGGGGGAGCTCAAAGACTCGAGGCTCAAGAGCCAGCAGTGGAGAGAGAAATATGATGATCTGAGGAAGGACAGGCAAGAGTTGGCTCATCGGTGCAAGGGCCTCGAGGAGGAGTTGAGAGCCTCGGCTGCGAAATTCGAAGCCTCGCAGCAGAAGACCGAGATGGAGCTGGATTCCTACAAGGGTCAGTTCCATAGAAGTCAGGAGGAGAGGCTTAAGGAGCCGAAGGCGCACGAGGAGGAGGTGGAAGCGCTGAGGAAAGGTCATGGGGTCGATTATCAGGAGGTCGTGGCGAACCCGGACTTCAAAGAGACCTTCGACCTCCTGGTACAGATGGTCACTGGATCCATCTGTACTTTGGTTGGTCGAAGGTGCCCGGAGTTCGACCTCGACAATATCAGGCACCCTCCCACGCCTCCGTCCTTGCCTTCGGTCATCACCGAGGATGTGCGTCTCGATGTCGAGATGCCTGAAGCTGACCAGGGGCCGACCCGCCTCGAGCCGATCCCCGAAGCTGATGTGGAGAAGAGTGCAGAGGAGAAGGAAGCCGACAGCTTCCTCAACGTCGACATCGAAGGGGACGCTCAGAAGAAGGGGGACGAGAACGCAGCCGCATGAAGAGTAGTGCTATAAGCGTTTCCATTTTTGTAATTCAAGTTGTAGCCTCTTTTGATGTACAATCACGCTGTTTCTGCCTTATCATCTTCGAATCGAACGTTTGCTATACTTCTTGCATATCTTTCGTACTGTATTGCTTTATGTCGAGATTATTGTATGTCTACTCGTTTTGATTGTCGAGCCTTGATTAAACACCTCGATATAGATAAGCTTAGAGGGTCGATGTCGAGCAGCGTAGCTCCTCGATGCTGACCCGTTTACTTGGCTGCGGATCAAGTAATATGAGGTTAGGTTGGGCATCGCCCCTCCGACGCTCAAGTTAGTAGAGGTGTTATGATAAAATAATGACAAAACGAAAAGAAAGATTGGAATAGGGATATGCGTATCTGTATACTAATGATAGTATTTCTTCAAGTGTTTGACGTTCCAACTATTCTGTACCCTTCTCCCTTCCAATGTTTCAAGCTGGTAAGCCCCGTGCCCTACCACTTTGGATACTTTGTAGGGGCCTTCCCAGTTAGGGGCTAACTTTCCTGCTCCGGGTTCTTTCGTTTTTTGGAACACCCTTCTGAGGACTAGATCTCCTTCTTGGAAGCTCCTGAGCTTCAGTTTTTTATTGTAGAATCTCTCTACCTGAAGCCGCCTTCGGGAGGCTCTGACTGTGGCGTCTTCGCGTACCTCGTATATGAGTTCGAGGTTTTTCCCAAGTAGGCTTCAGGTAGAATCTCTCTACCTGAAGCCTCGAAACGTTGGCAGCTGTCGCACCTCTTCACATGGTCGACTGCATCCTGCTTCAAAGTAGGCCAGTAGAAACCAGCCGTGATTACTTTATGGGCCAGCGATCGAGCCCCGGCAAGGTTTCCGCAGTCACCTTCGTGTACCTCTGTGAGTACTCTTTCCGTCTCAGGGGATGCGATACATCGAAGGAGGGGGCCTTCGAGTGAGCGCCTATATAACTCGCTGCCAATGAGAGTAAAACGGGCGGCAGTCCTTTCGATCTTTGTCACGTCGTTCTTATCGCCGACTGGAGGCTCCCCGGCTAGGTATCGTGCTATCGGAGTCCTCCAATCACTTCCGTCATAATTGACGGGCGCGACGCCGTTTTGGGTGGAGACGGATGGTGCCAGTAGCCACACCTCGGGGATTGGTCGGATGCTTTGGGAGGAGCTGGTGGAGGCTAAACTTGCCAAAGCATCTGCTCGGGCGTTTGACTCCCGAGGAATATGACGGAGGTCCCACTCCTCTATTTTTTCCTTGAGTCCCTCGATCACGGAGTGGTATAGCTTTAGGCGTTCTTCTTTTACGGTGTAAGTACCGTCTAGTTGGTTGACCACTAGTTGGGAGTCGCTTTCGGCGCGGATTCTGCCAGCCCCGAGCTTTAAGGCTAACTGCATACCTTGGACGAGTGCCTCATATTCGGCCTCGTTGTTGGTTGCCGGGAAATCGAGCCTGATGGCTCGCTCGTAGTTCTCTCCGTGCGGATCCGTTAGGACTATTCCGGCCCTATTGCCGTGTACGTTACTGGCTCCGTCAATCTTTAGGGACCATATGCCGGTGTCTTCGTCAGCCTTTGTCATATGGGCTACCTCGTGCTCCGCTTTCAATTGCAAGCTCGTAGAGAAGTCCGCAACGAAGTCGGCCAATACTTGCGACTTGATGGAAGTCCTTGGTTCGTACTGGATCCCGTAGCCCCTACTTCAACGGCCCACTTGAGCAGTCGCCCGGACAGATCCGGTTTTGACAATACAGCTCTTATAGGATAAGCCGTGATTACCTTGATGGTATGAGCTTCGAAGTAGGGCCGCAGCTTTCTGGCGGCATTCACGAGTGCCAAGGCGAGTTTCTCTAGGGCGGTGTATCGAGTTTCTGCGTCCAGTAGGGATTTGCTAGCATAGTGGACTGGGTGTTGCTTGCCGTCCACCTCGCGTACTAGCACGGCCCCAACTGCGTGGTCCGACACTGACAGGTAGAGTAATAGAGGCTCGCCGTCAACTGGTTTTGACAGCAGAGGTGGACTAACCAGGTAAGCTTTCAGCCCCTCAAGTGCCTTTGCGCATTCTTCAGTCCATTCGAACCACTTTCCCTTCCGTAACGTGTTGAGAAAGGAATGGGTCCTTTCAGAGTAGCGTGATATAAAGCGGCTGAGGGAGGCGAGCCGCCCGGTCAGCTTCTGAACCTCCTTCGGATACCTTGGGTGTTCTATGCCCTGGATGGCCTTAATTTGTGTGGGATCGGCTTCTATCCCCCTCTGGGTCACTATGTGGCCGAGGAACTTGCCGGAGGCTACCCCGAACGAGCATTTTGCCGGATTCAGCTTCATGTTGTATTTTTCCAGATTCCGGAAAGCATCCTCTAGATGGGTCACATGGTCCCGAGAGTTGAGTGATTTAACGAGCATGTCGTCTATGTAGACCTCCATTGTGTTGCCGATCTTCTCCTTAAACATGGAGTTGACGAGGCGTTGGTATGTCGAGCCCACGTTCTTTAACCCGAACGGCATCACCTTATAGCAATAAATGCCTTGACTGGTGATGAAGGCCGTCTTCTCTTGGTCATCAGGGTGCATTTGGATCTGGTTATATCCCGAGAACGCGTCCATGAAGCTCAAGAGTTCATGTCCCGCTGTCGCATTGACTATGGCATCAATATGTGGCAGAGGATAGGGGTCCTTCGGGCAAGCCTTGTTCAGGTCAGTAAAGTCAATGCAAACTTGGTTCTTGCCGTTCTTCTTCTTGAAGACTACCACATTGGCGAGCCAAGTGGGATAGTGCACCTCTCGCACCGACCCAATGTCGATGAGTTTCTGCACCTCCTCATTGATGGCCTGATTCTTCTCTGCGGAGAATTTCCGTCGCCGCTGCTGCACTGGCCTGCAGTTTGGGTCCACTTGGAGGCGGTGTGTGATGACTGACGGGTCGATCCCGATCATGTCGCGATGTGACCAGGCGAACACGTGAACCTTCTTCCGGAGGAACCCTAGAAGGGCGCTCCTGACGTCAGCGGGAAGCTCCGCCCCTACGAAGGTGGTACGAGTCAGATCAGAATCGTCGATGGCTACCTCCTCCAGTTCCTCGGCTTCTGGTCGACCCGCAAGGGTCGGTATAGAGCCGTGCTGCTGCGAATAGATGGCTCGGAAGCTTGCGTAGTAACAGTCCCTCGATGCCTTTTGCTCTCCTCGGATGGTCTGGATTCCCCAGGGGGTGGGAAACTTGAGCGCTTGGTGAAACGACGAGGGAACCGCCTTGAGTTCGTGGATCCAGGGCCTCCCTAAGATGGCATTATGCACGGAGGTGGCGTCTACAACTTGGAACTTCACATCCAAGTTCAGGCCTCCGCAGTACATGGGTAGAGTGATCTCCCCGACTGTCTGCTGTTGACCCCCATTGAAGCCGTAGAGGGTCATAGTCAATGGCTCTATCTTGCTCATAGGGATTTGTATTTCTTTCAATGTTCGAAGGAACATGATGTTCGCAGAGCTGCCGTTATCCACGAGCAGTCTCTTCACTTGACAGTTTGATATCAGGAGTGTTATCACGAGCGCGTCATGATGGGGGTGAACGAGTCCTGGTGTGTCTTCAGCGGTGAATTCGATTGCCTCATGCTGTTGCATAGGGATAACGTGGTGAGCCTCATGATTGAGGATCCTGCGGGCTCTCTTGGCCGCAGAACGCGACCTTCCGCTAATTTTCGACCCTCCGACGATCACGTGGATCGTTTTCTCTGCGGGCGGTGGTTTGTTCTGAGGTTCCGTGTTTCTAGTAGGGTTGGCCTACCTGCCTCTCGTCCATGTGTTCTTTTCTTTGTTGGTTAGGTACTCGGTAAGAAAACCATTCTTTAGGAGCTCGAGCACCTCTAGACGCAGGGCTTGGCATTCCTCGGTTTTATGGCCATGGTCATTGTGGAAGCCACAGAACTTCTTCATATCCTGTGTCTTGGGGTCGGATTTCATCTTGGCGGGCCACTTCACGGCGCCACCGAGTCCCTTGAGTACATTGTTGACCAGATAATTCTGGTCAATGCAGAGGTTGTAGGGCACCTCCCCCGCGCGTGACGTGCGACTGTAGGGGTGATCTCGTCGGAAACGATGCTCGTCACGAAATTCTTTTCGATCCACATACCTCGACATAGAGGAACCGCCTCTATATCGAGGCTCTCGATACTGACCAGTGAGCTCATAGGCTTTCTACTCGTTCAGACGCGCGATGCGGTTCGGCTCGTCCTCTTCCCAGTTAATCTCGGCCCAAGCTTGTGAGAGGACCGAGTCCATATCATAGCAAGGGTGGCTGGTCAGGTCGCGATAGAGCTTTGAGGACACGTCTAGGTCGTTCTTAAAGGCGAAGACTGCAGTGAGAGGAGGGCAGTTCGGTATGGAGGCGAGCTCCTGGTTGAAGCGCCCCACGTAGGACCTTAGAGACTCTCCCTTCTTAATGCGCATGCTGTTAAGCGCATCGAGGTGCTTGGCCACGCGTCGGCAGTTGGAGTACTGCTTTCGGAAGGCCATGTGAAGCTCTGAGAACGTCGAGAATGAGCTCCTCGGTAGGTTGACGAACCACTGGAGGGCTGGTCCAGTTAGACTCGCTCCGAAGCTCTTGCACATGCATGCCTCGCGGAGGTCACCTGGGATTGATGTGGTCAGCATCTTCTGTTTGTAGAGGGCTATGTGGTCCTCTGGATCGATCGTCCCGTCATACAACTGAAAAGAAGGTGGCACAAACCTCGCAGGGACGTCCGTATTGGTGATGTCGGGCGTAAAGGGCGAGTCGGCATAGCTGTCTCGGGGTATTAGCGTCTCCGGGGGAATGATCCCCGGGATGCGGCAGATGAGCTTCTCCAGCCCAGCCATTTGCGCTTCAAGTCGCTTCTCATACTCGCCTCGTACCTGCTCGATAGCGAGGCGCTCAGTAGGATGGTGGGTCGTCGCTCCTGTGGGTCTACGCCCGAGATCGAATGTAGCGGGCGTGTCCAGGTCAATCGCCTCCTCTAGATCGTGGGTCAGGTTCTTGCGGGGCCCTGGGGGCTTCTCGGTAGTGAGGGGCTCCTCGACAAAGGGCTGCCTCTTATGCACGCTTTCCCTGCGGAGCTGCTCGTTCTCCTTGCTGAGGGCGTGATTAGTGGCGTGCAGCTCCATGATTCTGGTATCCATCTCCTTCGCGTGGCGCCGGTTCTCCTCAGCCTCTTCGGCCAGTCGTGTCAGGACGGCGTTTAGCATATCCGGAGGCACGGCCTGGGTACCGCCGGCCTGGAGCGTCCTTTGTACCAGCTCGTCGATAGGGACGAGGTCCCTCGGTGCCGAGGAGGTCGGTGGGCGAGCCCCAGCCACTTTCCCCGTTTGATCTCCTGTCTTCTCGCTATTACCTGCCATCGAATCAATAAAAAAAATGCGAAAGATAGTTCCAAGGACCCCACGGTGGGCGCCAAATGTTGAGGTTCGATTTCACGAAAAAAATGGAGCCCTTAGAACTTTGTTAGAATATTACAAATAATAAAGAAAAAGTTGAGAGAAATAAGCGAGGAATAATGGCGTAAAACATATAAATGACGAGCAAAACGAAGTAAATATATTTATTGTAAATGGGGGACGGAATATGCTGTGATTTTGACAGAGTTTCGGCTAAGTCTTGCTATGGGAGAATGAATCTAAAAAATGAGCCTCCAGCCTCTATTTATAGACAGGATAGGGGCTGGCAGGCAGCAGCTAACCCTAAGCGTTGAGCATCAACGGCTCGCCGTAAATATCGGAGCGGTTGCTTGGTTTTCGGAGGTGGTTAGGGCTCCAACGTTCGTGCGCCGCCAGCGGGTTAGGTTTTCTCTTCCTGGAGCGCCTCTATATCGACCTGCTTTGCTCCTCGATATCGAGGCTCTCTGGTCCTAGATAGCGAGGTCTTGACTTGTGCGGATTTCGGCGTCTTGTTGGCCTTGGTGGGCTAGTCTTCCGGGTTGGACTCGTTTGCATGGGCCGACTTGTCTATTGGGCCTGGGCCCGTGGGTCTGGCCCCAACAAATACAATCAAGCAACATATTAATATTGCTTGATTGTGTTTCAGTTGTTGCTAGATTAATATGTTGCTTGATTGCGTTTTAGTTGTTGCTTAGATTAGGGGTGTTCGCGGTTTGGCCGAAACCGTTTAAACCGGCCAAACCGTATTTATTTGGCCGGTTTGGCCGGTTATAATTTCGATTTTCAAATTGGCAGTTTGGAAATTTTGAAACCGGTCAAAACCGGTTTGGTTCCAGTTTGGTTGCCCAAATCGGTCGTTTCAACCGGACCGGCCGTATGGAAATTTATATATATGTCTAGATATTTTAGTAGTGATATGTATAGATTAGTTGGATATTGTGGCTTGGTTCTGTGTGTTGGCCTAGGTTCAATCCCTCTTTCATACTCTTTCTACCCATTTTTATTTTTTTCATTTAAAACATGTACTCCATAAGATAATATGAATGTTTACAAATGTAATTTAATATATAGGTATGATATACTTATTTTTATGTGTAATAATTATTATTATTAATATTCACATAGATAATTTTCTAATTACTTTATTGTGAATTATTTATTTATTTATATATTGTCGAAGTTATATATCTTAAAAAAATAATATTTATAGTTGAAAAAATATTACTTGCGATTCGCAAATATATTATCTCATAAATTTAAAGTAAACATCTTATACAGTATTACAATAAATCAATACTTGTTACATCAACTCTATTTTTATGCAAAAAAATTTAGTACATCAAACTGTTATTTAACATAATAATATTTTTCATATATACCCTCCGGTTTTGTTTTAATATATATGTAGATATAGATTATAGTGCATTGTTGAAATTTAGAATAAGTTTCATTCCAAACCGTAAAACCGGCCGAACCGAACCGTTTTTTATATGGTTTAACCGGTTTGGTTTAGCTAAATTATTCGGCCGGTTTGGTTTGGAAAAATTTCAAACCGTACTTATTGGTTTGACCGAGATTTTTCCCCGAAACCGGCCGAACCGGACCGCGAACACCCCTAGCTTAGATTGTATATTAACCATTGATTTATTTAGATCTAACGGATATGATTCATTATTTCTCACGTGATCTCATATATATATATATATATATATATAGGGGAGTGATCATATGAGAACTCCCCTTACCATATGAAAATAAGAACTAATCTCGGCCATCCAATTGGTGATCCAACGCTCAAGACTAAATAAATCCCGCCTGCATTATAGTGTAGTGAAACATGCATTAAAGGGTAATTTTGTAATATTTTTTCTCTCTCCTCTAAAATCATCCTAAATCTTTAAATGATTATATCTCCTTCGATTTAGATTATTTTTTAACGTATCATATATCAAATTAAAGGTAATTTAATTATCTTTCAAACGAAATCCCTATTGTATATGTTTCGATATAAAAATCATCGTAAAAAATGAAAATTAGTGATTATATGCATAATTCTCGTAACAGTATACAAATTCTTATATAATGAATAGAGTTGCACAATATAATGCATGAAGTTATATTATATAATGCAGAATATGATAGATAAAATGCAATAACTTTTTTCCTGCAAGATAAAAAAAAAATTAAAATTCATTATCATTGCATATTGTAGATAATATCATAGTTGTTATAAAAGTTGATCATATATTACTTATTTTTAATTATGTATTTTTTGTTATATTATATAAATGTATATTACTATATTATATAATGCATGTTTGTTAGGTATATAATGAATGTTTGCTAGGTATATAATGCATGTCGAGGTCAATATAATGCATGAAGTTATATAATGAATACAATAGCACAATATAATGCTTGAAATTATAGTATATAATGCAAAACATGATAGATAAAATGCAACATATTTTTTCAGCGAAATCATCATTCATCATTATATTTGCACTTGTTATGAATTATATAGTAATAACATATGCACTATAATGAAAGTAATATAATCTTCTCTAAAATAAAAGTAATATCATGTATAATATGCATAATTCTCGTAACAGTACACAAATTCTTATATAATGAATGCAGTTGCACAATATAATGCATGAAGTTATAGTATATAATGCAGAATATGATAGATAAAATGCAGCATGTTTATTTCAGCGAAATCATCATTTATTATTATATTTGCACTTGTTATTATATAGTAATAACATATGCATTATAATGAAGGTAATATAATTTTTCTCTAAAATAAAAATAATATTATATATAATAGAGGAAGTAATGTCGTATAATGATAGTAATATTGTTCTAAAATAAGAGTATTATAAAGCAGGAAGATGTTTTTTAGGTATATAATGCATGTTTTCTAGGTATATAATGCATGTTTCTTATGCATATAATGCATGTTTGTTAGATATATATAATGCATGTCGAGATAAAATATGCAAACATAATCTTAAATAAGTACAATATGACAAAAATACCCTATAATGCAGGTTTTTTGAAATAAAATGACCGAAAATTTTGGTAAAATCATGAGCGTTCATTCATCAAAATCAATGGCGAGGATTGGTTCTTATTTCTTATGGTAAGAGTGGTTCTCACTGGATCGCATCCCTATATATATATATATATATATTAGTTAATATATTCAAATCAATTAATAAGATTTAATAAAATAAAAGTATTTGTTATAATTTAATAACATAAACTATATTACTACTTGAATAGTTGAATGTAGTTATGTTAATATTTCTAAATAAAAAATATTATTTAAAACTGAAATTGATAATTCTTACAAAATTAAAAAGTGATGAAAATAAAAAATAAAAACAAAAATAGAAAACGTAAATATATATGTGTACGTACATTAAATAAGGGGCAAAAGGATGCTACCCCTTTCCTGGTGTGAACCTGCCCTAATAAATTAATGCAATGCCATTTTAAGATATTAATGCTAATAGATGGATGGATTTTATGATCAACGTCCACCCCAGTGACCCCGCCCCCCTCTCTCTCTCTCATCTATGGCGCTTCTTCCCCCCCCCCCCCCGTCTCTCCTATATAATGACGCATGCACAACTATCTCTCCTACAGCTACATATTTTCCAAAAGATAAAAAAAGAAACAGGGTCGGAACCCGGGAATTTCTCCGACAAGAAAATGCCGCGTTACAACAACTGCCCCACTGCAGTCCGTGGTGCCATCAAGCGCCGGATCTTCGCCGATCTCTTCCGCATGCTGAAGGCAGCTTTCCGCACCGCCGTCAGTTTCTTCGCTCGGCATTGATTCATGAACATCACCATAAAGAAGTACGTCTCCGTTGTTGTTGTTTTCTTTTTCTTTCTTTTTTAATATGTGTATGTTTAGTGTGTTTATGTCAACGGTGATTGATTGGAAAGGAGGTCGAGCTTTTCGAGTGAGTGTCCGCCGGTGATTATTTTCTTCGTATTGAACTAAGTGTTGGAAACGGAGATATTTAAATAAATATTCCGGAAATAAATATTTAATTTTGTGAAAATTAAATATTACAGAATCGATCTACGTTGTGAGTAGATAGTCGTGGTATATTTATTTTCTCAAATCCGTGTTTCGGTGAGTGAGAAATTGATTCGCGAAGTTGACACGTGGCGTCATTATTACATGATTAATTAAGACAAGACATGTAATAATTAAGACATCCCACATTGGGAATTTAACCTTGTCTTAACAGGTTTAAATACAGTTACACTGATATGGTGTAATAACTGAGTGTGCTAGGGACGTTGTACAACGTGCCCGCCGTGTGCCCTCGCGCCGCCGCCGCCGCCCGCCTCGCCTCGCCTCGCCTCGGCCTTCGGCCTCTGCGAGGCCGCAGGCCGAGCCCGCGCCCGCGCCCCGAGCCCCGGACCCCGGTTCTTGGCAATTGGTCTTTGGGTGGTCTTTGGGCCTTGGGCCTTGGCCCGTTACGACCTTATCTTTTTGGTCAACAGAAACGAGCCTGATGGGCTCATCGGAACGGGTCAAGTGACTGGGTCAGGTCCAGTCAACATAGATGCACACGTGGCCTGCGACGTGGCTGTCGAGTCAGCACACGTGCGCATTGACGTGTCTGCGGGGGTTACAAAACGTGCTGCAATTCAAACAGCACGTTCCCGAGACATACGCGTCGTAACTGCCGCCGTGTCGTGATTGCTGAGGCGTAACCGCCGTCGCGTCTTGAATGTCCGACACGCTCCCTCAGGTGTGGACTGCCTATAAATAGGCATCCCCTGGCAGCAACAAACACACTTCCGAAAATAGCATCTTGTTGCATTTCACCTGAGCACTTTCTTGTTGCATTTCACCTGAGTTCTGCCAACTCTGCTCCTGCTCCTCTCCAGTTCGCCGGAGCTCTGTCGATTGCGGTGCTGCCTCGACCGAGACGAAGCCGTTTTACCTTTGGGGACAATCCGCTAAACCCGAGCACTACGGTGGCGTAATTGTCTTGCGGGAAGAGATCCTCTCGACTCGGCTGTGAAGTTTGATCTTTTCTTTTTTGTGTTATTTCATTTCCGCAAGACTGTTCTTGTTTTGTTCTGCACTTGTATTCAGTTCTCACATATCAACACTAAGTCATGAGTCTCATGTGGTGGTTGTGTGTTTAACTCTATTGTATCTAAGGCCGTTTGGTTTTCATCATCTCAATCAAACTTACTCTGTTTTTCCCTTCAATTGTGCGCCCGCCGGAGTTGATGAATTCTTAGATATTTTCCGTTCAAACTTTGTTTATCGTAGTAGCTAGTAACGGCTAACGGTGAGCCGCTTCAAGCAACGGCTGTCCACAAATTACAAATTTGAAAATAAAATATAATTTATAAGTTCTTTACAGGGAGCTCAATCTCTTCTATTTTGCTCAACATATGCGGGTTTATTGTTAAGTATTCATAATAATGTCATTATTTTGTTCATTGATGTAGAAAATTAACTTTTTTTCTTTTGAGAAAACCAGTCAATTATGCGTCAATTTTGATCGTAAAATTATTACATATGTTGAAAAATGAAACAAATAATTTTTGTATTTTAAAAATATATTAAATTTCAAACTTCTAAAAGTTTATGTATCTAAAATGAAAAAATCATTTATGAATGGTTGAAATTATTATTTTTTAATAATAAAAAAATAACGAAAGTATAAAATATTTATTATTAAAATATATCCAAAAAACTATTGGACGTATTAATTAGTATAAATAAATAAAAAAACTACCTATTATATAAACAAAATAGAAAACACTCAAAAGTCAAAAGTAGAAGATTTATTTAAATGAAATGGAAATGACAAGTACATAAATGAATTGAATGCAAGAGACAGCTTTTCTAGTGAGAAAGGCAAATCAGCATCTGTTTCTGATGAAAGTGATTGAGCTATGATGGGTTGATCATAGGCTACAAAGTGGGTATTCCTCTGCAACTTCTTCATCATCTCCTTTTTTATCCTGTATGTAAGGTTTTCTTTTCAAGTGATTGAGATATTCATGGAGGCCATATAATAAAAAAGAAACAAATTCCTACAATGTATGTATCTTTGTAAATATATGAAAACTCTTCGTATCAACAAATTTCAAACAACTGCTTTGAAGACTACTTACTTGGGAATCATGTTTTGATTGTAATTGAGGAGCAAAGCTTGAGATTGTTAAGAATCGGAAAATGGAGATACACTTTATTGATTGAAAATGGAATACAAGATAGAAGATAATTTGGCCTAATCAGCTAAGCTGATCTTTTTTGCTAAACTCTTCGATATCTTACCTAACTACGCAACACCTATTTATTCTAGTGGTCTGCCAAAAGTGCAGAAACACTTAACCAACTCTCTAACAAACTTCACACTAATTCTCCTTCTCTCTCTGTGTTTCTCTATCAATGCCGCCCACCCGAAACAGCCTTGTCCTCAAGGCTGTAGTGAGGCTTTGCCAACGAACAGCAACCTCATCCAACACCCGTCCTTGGAGCTACTAGTGTTGCCCACAACTTCCTAATTCAGTCACCCATTGCTATTGCAAGCTTGCCCTGACACAATATTCAGAAATTTAGAAATGTTGAAGATCATAGTCATGAGAAAGAGGGATGGCAAGTGAAGAGATGATAGCAGGGGACAGAAGAACTCTAGAAAACAGCTTCACTTTTTCCACAATTCCATTCATCATAAATTCAGAACTCGAACAAGGGAAGGGTCATTGTATTTGTGTGTGTATCCATAAATGCTAAGATTTGAGGATGCCCTGGGATTGTGTTCTGTGTGCTTTCTGGAGAATTTTCAAGCATATTAATCATACATCTATCTAAAGAAAACTAGCTGAGGTTGAGGTTGAACTTGAACTACTTCAGTTTACCCTCGTTTGCACTGCTCTCTACAGTTTAACCATATCTAAATTTCGATCCATATACCCCAAAGCCATCATCGTTGTTAGAGAAGAAAAAGGAGTCCATGAATTTAAATATAATTAATTTAATTTTTGTTTTTGTGTCACAAAGATACAACAATAATACCTATGCTTTCATGGTCAACATTAATCTTATTTTTATTTGAACTTTTACGGAATCATCAAATTAAATTACACGCCATCACGCATAGACTTCTGATTTTAGCAAATTCGAATATATCACGCACTGGTGGAAAGGACATGTTGTCACTTTATTTGAATACCCATCAGCATTAAATTATTTTACTACTCCTTTGTTCCATTTTATTAATCATATTTTTTAAAATGACAAACTTTTTCACACTTATCAATTAATTTTACTACTATCACAAACATTGATAATTATGTCATTTTGATTTGGAATTAATAATTAAGGACGGAGGAAGTATTTATTTTCAATTTTACAGTCGAAATGTATAGGAATGAAGAAAACTCACTATAAATAATTTAAAGAAAGTGTTAAATATAATACTCCATTGGTCTCGGTTCATTTAGCCCGAGAATTAAATAATGAGTTGGTCTCCTGGGAGATGGTCTCACTATTTTTTTATTGTGAGACGGACCTTAATACATCACTTTAATAAGTTAAATACATCATTTTATTTTAAAAAATCACATTATTTGCAACAAAGAAATACATCATTTACAATAAAGAAACACATCATTTCATTAAATTTGTTTCACAATAAAAACGGTAAGACATCATTTTCAATAAAGAAACACATCATTTCATTACATTTATCTCACAATAAAAATTATGAGACCGTTTATCTAAGAATTTGCCTTAAACAATTACCTGAAATTATAATTAAATAAATACATATTTGACATAACTTTAAGATATCAACAAATCTTCATTAAAATAATCGTCAAATCTTAATTAAACCACATTAAATTTTACGCAAATATACTAACTTTAATTTTTAATTAAAACAGAAAAATCTATATTACAATTATTTAATTTAAATTTTAATTGTAAGTAAATATATAACAATTACAAATTTTTAAAGACAAAAACTTGCGTTAGGCACGCCTAAATGATTTAGGCGGATTTTATCCTATCCAAATGGATTCACTCATCCCAATTAAGGTATATTAAACAAGTCTGGATCGAGTTAATAGATAAAACCCGCCTAAATTATTTAGGCGTGCCTAACCTAAGACCTTCTTATTTTTAAAACATTTACAATTCAGTCAGATAGTTTAGAACTATAAATTACCGGAAATTAAAAAAAAAAACCAAAAAAAAAATTATCTAGCGAGGTAGCTCTGTTTCTTTCCTATCTCTCCTCCACGTCATCATTTCTCTCTTCTCCAAATCAACATCAACCCAAGTCCAATTCACCGCGTTGGATGCACAGCAGGGGTGCTGTACCCGTCGCACAGGATTCTGAACCCCCTCCCTTCTCCGAAAGCGAAAGCGATACACATATGACTATATGAGATTAAGATTTTCGGGCTCCTTTTTCATGTAGGAGTGGGACCCACCGCACAATACACATCATTCCATTGTACTCCCTCCGTCCCATGTAATTAGTCCCATTTGGGTTTGGCACGATAACCAATGTTAGTGAGTGTAGTGGAATTAATATTTTATTGATGAGTGTAAAAAAATTTGCCATTTTAGGAAATGGGACAATTAGATGGGACGGACAAAAAAAGGCAAATGGGACTAATTTCGTGGGACGGCGGGAGTAACTCTCAAAAAAAAAAAAAAAAAAGAAATCCCCCAACGCCCCCCTCTCTCTAGAAAGCTATACACATTTGAGATTTGGGACCGACCGCACAATACACATCATTCCATTGTAACTCCTCCCACGGTCCCACCCATCCCCTCCCCTCCTTTATAAAAAACAAAAAAAATCCCCCAACGCCCCCCTCTCTCCCTCCACCTCCCCCTACGCCTCCCCCTCCCTCTTATATAATGATGCGCATCCAATAACTCCCATAGCTGCATATTTTCCACTTACAAACATAAAAAAGATACTAAAAAGGGTCCGACTCCGGCCGGAAAGTTTAGTTCTCCGACAAGAAAATGCCGCGTCGCAACAGCTGCCGTGGAGCCATCAAGCGCCGGATCTTCGCCGACCTCTTCCGCATGCTGAAGGCAGCTTTCCGCGCCGCCGTCAGCTTCTTCGCTCCGCATTGATTCATGATCATCACCATGAACATGAAGATGTCTCTGTTGTTGTTGTTGTTTTTCTTACACGTATGTTTATGTCACCGGCGATTGGAAAGGAGCTCGATCGAGCTTTTCGAGTGAGTGACCGACGTCGGTGATTATTTTGTTCGTATTGAATGAAATCATGAGTCTGTGATGGTTGTGTGTTTAACTCTACTGTATCTAAGTCCGTTTGGTTTTCATCATCTGAATCAAACTTACTCTGTTTTCCCCTTCAATTGTGCGCCTGCCGGAGTTGATGAATTTTTAGATATTTTCCATTCAAACTTTATTTATCGTTGTAGTAAGCAACGACCAACGGTGAGCCGCTCCCTGCAATTCTGATTGTCAAATTTCTTAAGAAAAAGATTTAATATATAAAATATTTTATTATTAAATATATAGTTTTTTATTAGATGGGTTTGAGCTGGGTCTGGACTTAAAAAAAGGCTCAATATGAGCCCTTTAAATACACCTAAGTCAAGCTCACCAAAATCATTTGATTCATGGACCGGGCCTTAGCCGTGTTGACAACTCTGGTTGCTGGCTTCGAACCAAAATTGTGAGATAACAAGTTTCTATTACAACTCCATAAAACTATATAAGACTTTATAAATTTGAGTTATTCTCAAATATATAGACCGTCAGTTGTATAAATTTAACTGGTAACTTGTTGGTTTGACACATAAAAGCAAATAAAAAGGAAGAATTACAACGTAGTTCATAACAGCCTGCGAGACGACCCAAAGATTAAGAGAAGTTTGATTCGGTAGTTTGAGAGAGAATAATAGAAGAAAGGCAGTCCACCAATGTAAGTTGAGTTCGAGTAACGTCTCTATTTGAATTACTCATTTTGATGTCGAATAAACCTCAGGAGCCGATGAGGTCATACGGTTTGATGAGAGGAGTCGACATATGAAGGGATGTGACCATTCAAGTGGTTGTTTCAACTGAGAATATATTTCTTTTCACCAGAAATACAACTCATAGGTAGAAACCCATAAATAACTAGTATTTATGATTATAGAAACACTGAATTTTCTAAAGAGAAAAAGCATTTAAGGTTTTGTGTAATCAATTCAAGCTTTAAATTTCATTTTTAGCATTTATTTCTTTATTTTATAATTTCATTTTATTCAAGTATTCTTTATAATATTATCTATAAAAAAAAACTGACATCAACAAACATTATCAAATAAAAATATAATTATTGGAGTTGGAAATTCAAAATACCCATTTACCCTAATACACATATCAAAAATGCCCAATTCTTATAACACATATCCAAAATACCCAAAAGTACACTTTTCAGTTAAAGTCACCTGTCAGTGTACTTTATTTCAAACAACAATGATTTTCGATTTAAATTTTATTAGGTTTATAATTTAAAATGCTGGAAATAATTTAAAAAAATCGAATTATTAGTTATTTGGAAAAATCGATTTTCATAAAAAAAAATTTAAAAAGTGAATCAGACCGGATCAGACCAAGATTCGACCCGAATCAGACCGATATCGGGTCGGGTCGGTTTCGTTCATAAAGAAACCGACTCGATGCCGATTGGACCCGAACCCGAAAAAAAATCGACCAGACGCCGCGGACAAACCCGAAACCGACCCGGGTCGGTATCGTAAATATCGATACCGACTCGATACCGACCCGATACCGACCCGGTCAATTTTTTTTTAAAAAAATATAATACGCGAAAATTGTTGTTTTCCCCAATTTTTCTCTGCGTGCGTCGGTTCCTCACGAAGAAAACCAGGTCTGGTCCCCTTCACGAAGTCGACTTCTCCTTCCTTCCCAACCACCGAATCCAATTGATAAATTGACATGGCCGATCAAATAGTAAGTTTGTAAATCCCACTCCTCCATTTTTTTTCCATTTTTGACAGTTTATATTCGAAATGAAAAACAAGGATTTTTATGTTGAAATTTTATAAATTTTAATGGTTATATGCATAGATTGGAATGGGTATATGTTAAATTTGAATATTTACATGTTTGGAATGGATGTCGTGTGTAATTAGGTTGGTTTTTTGTTAATTTGTTGAATTATTTGATTATTAATTTGGTGAATTATTTCGAATGAAATTAGTGGAAATTGTTGAATTATTTATCTTGCAATTATTTCGAATGAAATTAGTGGAATTTGTTGAATTTATTGAATTATTTCGAATGTTTGGAATAATTTTTGTTGCAATTATTTGTTGAATATTTACATGTTTGGAATGGATGTCGTATGTAATTAGGTTGATTTTTTGGTTGAATATGTCGAATTATGCATATTGTTGAATTAAATTACATGTTAAATTGGTGAATCTTTCATAATTGTTGCATATTGTGTTTGATTTTTGCAGCCACAGTGGATTAGGCCCTCTTTTCGTGGTCTAAATTCCAAAGTCAACTTATATACTAAAGTGACTATGTTAGAGACTATTAATGATACATTATCTTCAATAGGGGGTCAAGGGTTGCTTAATTAATTTATTAATGGGCCGTTTGGTAACTTTATAATTTGGAAAAACAATGGTCCTAGTGCATCCCAACCTTTACTAGAGCTATTAGGCCATCAAATTAGTAGTCAATCCCCTAATGTTTTATGGTTTGTATCAATGATCAGATTTTAGAATTTGGAGTGGCCGAATTTGCATTAGTTACAGGATTTGTATTTGGGTCTAGTACTTTTAATCCCTGTGCTGATCATGATCCTTCTGGCAGTTCGGTTTTTCGTACAGTTTGTCGGGGTAAGAATATTAGCGCTAGACAGTTATTGATGATTTTTAGGGATAAAAAAAATAGAACGCAGTAATCATGGTTTATACTTGAGGGTAGCTAATATATTAGCAGCATGGAATTTTGCTTTAGGACTTTCTGAGAAAAGAAAAATTGAGAGTTGGGTATATGTCTTGGTTGAGGATTTGGTTAGGTGGGGTGCATTTCCATGGGGGGCATATGCCTTTCAGTGTCTATGTTATTTTAATTTAGGCGGACCCATTTGGACGTTACAGGTATAATTTAATTTTGTTAATTGATTCTTACACCTACAAGAGTGAAAAATTTTATGTTATTTTTTATAGGTGTGGGCCTATGAGGCCATTCCCTCGTTGGGTCGTGCATGCGCTATTTTGCGAAGGCCTAATGCACTCCCTCGATTTGTGAAATGGGAGTTCACGAGGCCGGAGACAGTTGATTGGGGGCAATTCTTTACGAAGCCTGAGGTATGTAGTTGTTGTCTATCTAAATTATTCTTTTATTTATTTCTAATTCTTATTTCTTTAATTTACAGCTTGAAGTGAATTCTAACCTGGAGGCCTCTCTTGCCGAGAAGGCAATGCTGTATTTTACTTCTACGGAGATGGATAATTCAATCGGAGTACAATTTCGATTGCCAGAGAATCCAGTGTCTGGTGCAAGACGGGGTGTAGGACGGGGTGCGGGACGGGGTGCAGATGAGGGTATTGGGAGAGGTGCTGATGAGGATGCAGATGAGGGTGCGGGATCACAGCCACCGAATTTGGGAGGATCACAGCCGGAGACCTATACACCGTCACGTAGACGCACTCGTCAGAGGCATCATCGACATTCTTCGAGTGGGGATTCCCGGGATACTAGGAGACATCGTCCATCTGGGAATATTTTAGATAGTATTCGGACGATTATTCATGAGGCACTGACAGAGAGGGTCATCCCCCTAGTTACAGATTTATTCCGTGCATCTAGATGCCGTCATTGCACAGATGTAGATGATGGAGCCTTCCGAGAGGTCTTGGCTCATGATAGGAGTCGTGATTGGAGCCGTAGGGCTCATATAGAGCATGAGAGGCCGGAGGAGATGGAGAGGACGACGAGTGTACCTGTTGGTGAGTCCAGTAGGAGGCCGGAGAAGCCGGATAGGAGGAGGGCGAGTGTATCTGGTGCTGAGACCAGTACGAGGATGGAGGGGTCGGATAGGAGGAGGGCGAGTGTATCTGGTGCTGAGACCAGTACGAGGATGGAGGGGTCGGATAGGAGGAGGAGTGTATCTGGTGGTGAGACCAGACAGAGGCTGGAGGAGATGGAGATGCAGAGGAGGGATACGAATCTTGCAAAGGGTAAGAGTCATGCAATCCCTGATGAGGAGTGTCATAGTGTTTCTGGCGAACGGGATCAGGGGGTTGTTTTCACAGACAGTTCTGAGGGTGACGATGCTACCACACAGCCCCTCCCAGGGGATACTGGAGGGACGGGTACCTAGCCGGACACTCTGTCTGTATCCTTATTAGCATATGATATTGAAGATTTGGTAAGTATAATTATTTGATTTCATTTATGTATTTATTTGGTAATTTTATTTATGTTTTCATTCTTTTTGCAGCCGAACGATGGACGACCTTGGGGGATTGGGATAGATGTGCATTTGAGATATAATGCATGGAGAGCTGCTGATCCTGAAGCTGTTAGAATCCAAAGAAATGGTCCGTGGCAATTCTCGCAGAAATATTTTGCCTTCGTGGAGAACTTGAGCAACGATTTGGCTACAGATATAATAGAGCCGTATATTCCTGTTCTACAGAGAAGATTATACACGGCTCATCCGGAGACGAATGTTCGGGTTATCTCACCACGATTCTTTGCAAGTGAATTATTCAATCACAAATTATTATTGTATATATTATTTAGTAATATATATTTAATACTGATGTTCTATATTGTATCAGATTTTGATGAAGCATCATTATAGTGGAGATAGAGCACCTCGCCTGGAGCCAGATGACCTATTGGATTTCGCTAGAGGTAAAGATACTCAGGTCTCAGTAGATTGGAAAGCTGCAGATACGGTAAGTAATTTAATATTAAAATTTAATTAAATATAATAATATTTTCTATAAGTAGTTAACACTTGTTTATGTTTTTTTTTTTGTAGATTGTGTTACCTGTATTACTGCGCACTAACTGGGTTGCTGTCAAATTCAGTATAAAAAAATCATACGGTGCAGATATATGATGCCTATTTAGCAAATAGAAGCCTTGATGAGCGTACCAAATTGGGCAAAGAATTGGCAAAGATGACAAACAAGATGAAGCATTATCTGAGAGCCATAAACTATTGGCAAGAAAACATATTCCGGCTTGAGAAAACAACTGTCAACCCGCCAGAGATCCGATGGACATCACTTTTCCACGGGATGATGAAGAAGCAAAGCGGAACTTATACGCTAGCACATATTGAGATGTTATTGTTTCGACGTCCGACACGAGCGTGGATTGAGAGCGATGCGGGCACATTGTAGCATTAGGTTTATTTGAATTTAGTTCGGATGATTTTGATTTTTGATTATTCGATCGGGCCGTTATTTGTGTGCAATCTTATTAGAATGATGAAATAAGCATAAAACTGAGAACAAAACATTACAATTTATTGATTGTCCGGGACCCTATCAGGACAACTTCGTTTCGTATGACCATTTGATCTACATATACTACAACGTTTAGGGGCGCGATGTCTGCTGCTAGAAGATTGTGAATGCTCTGCACCTGAAGGACGTCGACTGTTTCTTGGCCGACCTGCTTGACGAGTTATAATTGGCGGCAAAACAAGTACTGATGATGCTTCAGAAGAGACATCCCATTCATTTTGAGGGGGAAGAGGATTAACAACCCCACCATATATCTCACGCCAAGTCTCGGTCTTGTAGTATGGATAAACGTAGTCATAGAAATGCAATCCATTTGCCCTATAAAACAATTTTATTATAAAATATTAGAGGTAAAAATTGAAATCAAACTAATGAGTATATTTCATACCAAATTGCAGCTGCTGCATGAACGCACGACATCAGATCGAGTTGAAACTCACGACACTCACAAAAAGTAGATTGTAGATCCACATTCCAAGACCGAGTGCCGTCATTGACCTTGAAGGTATGTTGCAATGTGGGAACCACGTTGTATCCACGTGCTTTCTCCACCAAGGGTGCCATCTTCGCAACAGCCTCCTCTGTCAAGTCATCAGACCAATTAGCAGCTTTGGCACGTTGCTGGTCGAACCAAGCCTCGACAATACTTCTATACGCTTCTAACAACGAGCAGATTGGCAAACGACGAGCATCCAACAGTCTTGCATTGAAGACCTCGGCTGCATTTGAGGTCAAAAAACTATATCGGAGGACACGACACTTCGATTTAGCCCATTTTTCCGATCCGACATCCATTAATTTGTCGTATGCTGCCGGATTTGAGACTTTTATTTGATCCATAGCCTGCTTAAAATCCGTCGCCCGATATGCATACGCAGCACGGTGGTACAATGGGACAATGTTGGGACGGAAGCTGGTCAATTTATTCTGTAAATGATAAAAAAAATTCCGTGTGCGGTACCTGGATACACTCTGCTATCGCATTCGAAATGCTGATGTGTTGGTCGGATACGATCAACAATTGATCGTTGCAGCCAAAAGCCATCCGGAGTCGAGTCATAAACCACAACCAGGACTCATCATTCTCTATCGGGCCTACACCGATGGCAAGTGGGAAGACCTGCTCTTTACCATCTTTGGTAACAGCAACAAATAAAACTCCTTTGTTTCTTCCCTTCAAATGAGTACCATCGACAACAATAACTTGTCTCAGAGAAGACTCAAAAGCACTTCGACAAACACCTAATGCCACAAACAAGTGCCAAAAACGTCCATCGGGACCAATATCAAGATCTGTCAGCGTCCCTGCATTATACTGAACAAGTACCTCGAGGTACTTCGGCAGCATCTTGAAAGAATCTTCGACACTACCATACAACATCGAAAGAGCTCTGTTCCGTGCTTTCAGCGCAGAACCATAAGTCGTATGGATGCCAAAACTTGTTTGCAGCTCGCCCATAATCTCACGCGGTTTGATGAGTGACCCTTGCCTACGCATCTTCCTTGCAAAATAGGCAGCCACGGCCTTTGAACGAACATTACGTGCTCCAACTCCAGCAAGGTTCATCCTACAATTATGAATAGGTTTGAACTTGCGTACAATCCAACATTGAGCTTTGCATGTAGCACGTATATGAAACGAACAACTCTCATCTCGTTTGCACTTGTACTCAACACGAGTACTGTCAGAGCGGGCAACTTTATATTCTAGTCTCTGCTCCATATGCCAGAGACCAACAGCAACGAGCAGATCAAATCTGCTCCAAAATATGGCACCCTCCGTCAACTCCTGGTCCAATATAGCTGCGACGTCTTGCAGGACGGGTGAATCTGAAGTATCCAATGGAATGATTGGAAGTAACCAATTATTTAATTGGACTTCCATACCTTCAGCTAGAGGATGAGCCGGCAAAAGATTTGAAACAAAAGCATTCATACCACCAACAGATTGCACCCAAGCTGAAAATTCAACCACCGTACACTGCATTAAAGATTGGTTGAAATTCTCATCCTCGGACTCAGCCGAGTCTTCAGCCTCCTCCTCGAAGTCAGACGAGTCTTTAGCCCCCTCCTCATTAACAGCATCATCAGACTCCTCTGAACCACCACCCTCATTTAAGTCGGGAATATGTGAACTCCCGCTTGCACCACCTACGAAAGGTTGATCAAAGAACATAGAAGAATCGAACCTTTGAAGGTCCTCCGGACATGGACTGAAAGTAGCATTCGGCGGTGGACTGAAGGAAGATATGAATGGCTTGTACGGGGATGGCTCCCGCTGAGAACTCCCAACACCAATGTTGATTGCATTGTTGAAAATAACATAAACGTTGGGCTCTGAAAAAATAGAGCAAAGCCGCTGCAGATCAGCATTCGTCGCCAACAACGATCTTACATTTCTTCCACTACGACTCTGGCCAGTATAATATAGATTATACTGAAGCTGAATATTTTCGGAATCCAGAAGCGATTGGATGCTATTTCTTAGATACTGTATGGAAAGATTGGTCATTGGGATGTAAACCAACCTTTCCTCTCCACCCACGTAGATGGATGAATCATCAAATTGCCCATTGTAATGAACAAATATAGTGCACCAATTTTCCATTTCAAAAAGGGGGAAATATTAAGTGAAGAAAAACAAGAAGATGGAGAGAATAAGGCACGAAGGTTGTGAATGTGTATGCTTCGTCTATGGCAAATGAATTGGATTTTATAGACAAACCAATCTCAATTATTTTCACGAATTGATTGGAGTAGTCAAATACAGTAAATGGCTATTTACTCATCTGTATTGCAGTGTACGCAAAATTACCATCCACTCATTCAGTCAAAAAGAAAATTCACTTGCATGCATTATTGATGTCAGTATACTTTATGAGCTCATTTGACCAATATTGTATGTAAAAAGTTGGGAAAACAATGTACATAGGACAATAATGCATGTAAATACGATGGTCATGTCATTTTCACGTCGGATTATTGGACCATAGTGCCTAAAACATGGTATATGATTAAAAAAAAAAAAAATTGGAACCGACCCGATTCCGACCAGATACCGACCCGGGTACGAATCGGGTTGGTATCGGGTCGGTTCCAGTCGGTTTCAGGACTGAAGCACTATACGACTGGGTCTGATCCGGGTGAGTAGGTTTCATGAGTCTGATCCGGGTGAGTAGGTTTCATGAGCCTGAACCGAGTAAGACCGAAACAGACTCAGAGTCAGGCTTGATAATATGATTTTTCATTTTTTTAAAAATCTGAAACTAATATATTAATTATAAATTCTATTTTAAGTAATGATATCATTATCATGTAAACAATGATTGAATCAAATTTGGCAAAACCCACTTCCCCATGTAAAAATTTGTACTTTTGGGTATTTTTGATATGTGTTATAACAAATGGGTATTTTTGCTATGTGTTTTATCAAAATGGGTAGAAAAAAATATTTCCACTAATTATTGTATGGATAATAAAATTTTAAAAAAAATCAAAGAAATAAGAGCGGCCGTGTAGATTTGGTATTTCAATATTTAGGGAACGCCCTCATGACATGGGAAGCGGCCTTGTAGAGTTCGTATTTTAATATTTAGGAGAAGCCGTCATGACATGGCAAGATTGACGAATTTTCTTCGAGAAAGCAAAAATTGCAGGGTTTGGTTTCTTAATCATTTTCCATTATTAAAATTATAAATCCTTATTTAATATTATTTAATAATTTTAATTTAATAAAGTTTTAAATAATTTTATAATTTTAATTATAGGATTTATTCATATACAATATTTTTTTAGTAATTATTTTTTAATTTTTAATTAAAATTTGATTCTAGAATTAATTAATTAATAACCTTATTTTGTGTTCTTATAAAATATTGATTTGCTTCTTAAAAATCAATTAAAACATTTAATCAGACTTACTCTGTATTTCCGTTCAATTGTTCGCCCGCCGCTGGAGTTACGAATTCTTAGATATTTTCAGATCAAACTTTGTTTATCATAGATGTAAGTAAGTAACGACTAACGGTGAGCCGCTTCAGCCAACGGCTATCCACAAACAAATCTGAAAATGGAATATTAAATATACATTCTTTAAAGGGAGCTCGATTTCATCTCTATATGCTGGTTTATTGTTAAGTATTCATAATGATGACATATTTTTTCATTGATGTAGAAATTTTAACTTTTTTTATTTTGGGAAAACCAGATAAAGTGTTTCAATTATGCGTCAATTTTGATCGTAAAATTATTACATATGTTGAAAAATGAAACACAGAATTTTTGTATTTTAAAAATATATTAAATTTCAAACTTCTAAAAGTGTATGTATCTGAAATGAAAAAAATCAATTACGAATGGTTTAAAATATTATTATTTAATAAAAAAAAGAAACCAAAGTATAAAATTATATATTATTAAAATATAGCCAAAAAAACTATTGGACGCATTAATTTGTATAAATAAATAAAACTACCTATTTTTACTCCTAGGATTTATGTGACGATGTTGAGATCTTTATCTAAAATAAATATTTAAGTATTTTACTTAAGAATTCATATTTTGGTCGGGGTGAAAATAATTGTGAATGGAAAAACTTAAATATTAGATATTTAAGCATTTCACTTTATATATATGGTGCAATATTTAATAGAATCATGAAGGAAATGGCAGAATGGATATCGAGGTATATGTGCTCATAATGTAAACTCTGCAATATTCAGAAAATCAGAAATGTTGTAGATGATCATAGTCATGAGAAAGAGGGATGGCAAGTGAAAAGGAAGCCCAACCCATTTATTGGACATGTGATAGCAATTTAAATTGGTACATAAATTCATGGCATGCCCAGTGGATTTTCATAATTAAGATATTTCCTCAAGTTTCCAAGAAAATAATCAACTAGTTTGGGTATATGCACCAAGCACTAGACAACACTGTTCATAAACAAGTATTCACCAAGCACTAGTGCCATTAAAAGCACTACAATTAGCAATGGACGGAAGAACTCTAGAACTCTAGAAAACAAGTTCACTTTATCCACACTTCCATTCGTCACAAGTGCCAAGATGTTGTGTTCCTTTGCGTTGTTGAACTACATCACTTTTTCTTCCAACGCCTCTGAAAGTGTCGTCCGGATCAGCTCACGAGCTACGGAGTCCAATAGGGCTCGTCTTTCTCTTCTTGTGTTCACTCGTTATTTTGCTTTTTCGACCATCTTTGGTCTGTCATATCCGCCTAGACAATTATTGGCCTTAAGGATCTTGATTGGTCCACACTCGATAACTTCAACCATCTCTGGATATATACTTTTGAACAGTATGGTGGACCTCTTCTTTCATATGATGAATTTCTCTGTCCAGTCTGGTGGAAGCTTTGTGTTGTTCATCTTGATGAAATTATAACCTGCTCGCTACAACACGAATAAGTGCAAGGAAATATGGATATGGTCCTAAGCGACTCAAAATAACTAGTCTGTATAGACCAACTGCTCTACTATCACTTTTTGGTCCCGAGATCAAAGTTTTCATACATGCATGGGAAATCTTATAAGAAAACTTGCACTCACAAACTGGTTGTTACTCACCAGTTTGTGTTTCTGAAAAATTGTTGATAGCAAGTTTGGGATTAGTTTCAAGTTTGAGATATACTTTAACAATTAGATAGTGTTGAGTTTTAAATCCTTACGAAAAAAGTAAAAAAAAAAAAACATGAAATGCACAAGGATTTGTAGAGGTTCAGAAACAAATGTCATACGTTCTCTCTTCAGACGCAACAAAAAAATCTCAAATTTGCGACGGAATCGCGACGGACAAAAAAATGGGTCGCGATTTTGTGATGGATTCAAACGGATTTTCGAAAATTTTGCGATGGAATTCCGTCGCTAAATTTTGCGACGAAAATTCCGTTGCCATTTTGTTCGCGATTTTTTTGAGCCAAATTTAACGACGGAATTTTCCGTCACAAAATATTTAATATATATTGTTGAGGTTCAGATTGTAACGAATACGGAGCCCCGAGAACTACAAACTCAAATGAACAAGAAACAACATGACGAAAATTAGAATGTAGTTAATGTGAAATAAAGTAGGACAAACTGTATGAATCCTATCTATTTTATATGATAAATAACCGAGCTCTCCGATCTCTTTAACTATTGCTATATATAGCTTGTAAGGTGGTATTCTTTTTTCTATCGTGTGTCAGATATCGTGAATGGGTGTGTACAAGGGGTATTTATAGAGGAGAGCTATGATCTAAGGTTTTCGCAGTCTTCTCTAAGCAGTTAGGAGACGCCTCCGAGGAAAGATAATGCACAAATTGTAATAGATAATGTAATGCAAATAATGTATTACATTATCTTCGTAATGTACCATATATTGTCTAGATAATGTAGTTAGCTTGTCTA
>JAPKLW010002526.1:14719-37673 GCA_026898455.1 Plectranthus barbatus
ATATATATATATATATATATATATATATATATATATTAATGTATTATCCATATGATTTATGCATTAAAATATTTAATTATATTAATTGACTAATAGTTGAGCTATTTTTATGGAAACACATAAATCATGACTCCACACCCTAAAGGAAACAAAAATGGATCTGATAAATATGAGATTTATGCTCCATATTGTGGACGAAAATCTCTCACAAACAAATTAATTGAAATATTTGATCATATTAGCAAGTTTAATTTGATTTGGATCTCTATCAATTTATTAATTAACTAATTTGGGAAAGTTAAAATATCCATAGAAGTTTGATGTTTATTTTTAGGGGAATAGTTGTAATTGATTGGAAATTTATTTATATTTAGAGATACACAATATCAAGTTATTAGTTATAGTGAGAGATTCAAAATATCAATTTATAATTAAAGATGCATAAAATCATTTCCTTTTTCATATAAAATCAATTATATAGTTTACAAAAATATATTTATGTATTTAAAATAACCAATTGATTTTTAAAAAATCTACCATCCACCTTAATATTTATGTTAAGTACCTTAATATTTATGTTAAGTACGTAGTGATGGAATGATATAGCATTCATAAACGAAATAAATGCAATTACATATTTTATGAAAATAATTAACATAATTTATGGAATCATTTAATTATTTACTAAAATATGGCCACACTAAATAGTATAAATACACTAGGCATAAATTACTCATGTATTGTAGTTAGTATTTGTAATGAGAAATCTCAATAGCTTTTTTTACATTTTCATTTATATTTCGGCTTATACATGTAATTATTAGCTAGGTTGTATTGATTGATTCATACACTTTTTGTTGAATAGAGGTTACTCTTACAAGATTTCGGCTCGGCTCGAGCAAGTTATTCCGCAACTGCGAGTTTAGCTTATTGTAAATTCATGTAGCCTCTCAAGTAGGATAATTACTCAACCAACGATCTCATCCAACATAATTGATACGAAGCTTTTTTGATGTCCATGCATGCAGCTGCTCAATCAGATGTTGAATAAGATTCTCTCAAAATAAAACTCTCATTCTCTACTCAATAAAACTCTCATTCACTGCAGAATATTTCAAAAAAAAAAAATTTATATTTTTTATTTAGATTTTTGTATATTTTCATGTAATTATAAAGAAGAGATAGTGATATTGACAAAGAAATGAGTTTTTTAAGGTATGTCAGAAGGAATAAATTGAGTACACTGAAAATGTATATAATGTTTTTTCCTTTTTTATTTACTAGATGCAAACATTATAATTTGGTGTTTATGATTAAATTGGTTCATTTACATTGTGTTTTACCTTCTATAAAATAATTATTTCATATAAATTAGTTTTCCTGTGATTATTCTATGACATTCATAATATTTTGTTAAACAAATGATCATAGATGTAAATATCTTCTACAATAAGTTTTTGAGAAATAAACAAAGAAGGAGACAATTGAAATGTTCACAAATGGAAATTTTTTATATTACAATTATAAGTTAGTCTTAGTTCTTATTAATTACTTAATTACAATTATAAAGTGATGAGACGAAAGAGAGGAAGAAAGTTTTAAAGAAAAAAGAACAAATAAATGAAACTAAAAATAAAAATTATTGACAAACCATGTTATATTTTAAATAAACAAAAATAATAATCACACATAATGTAAATAAGATAAAATTTAAAACTTATTAGAATATCACATTATAATGCAAGTTGAATTAATGTATCACACATCAACATCTAAAATATATTGTTTCAAGGAGACAAATAAAAATTATATCACTTAGTATAAAGAGAGAAAAATGTTTATGGAGGGAAAGTGCCCAAAGGCTACATACTAAAGAAAAGTGATAGTGAATTCATTTTAATTTGCTAGGTGTGTGGTGAATATAATGAAGCAGCACAAAACACTTTATTTTACAATAAATTGATGCAGAAAATCTGAATATTAATTCTCAAGTTAGGTTGCTGGTCTATACTTTGACTTAATGACAATAAATCAAAATAACCATGTTTGAAAACTATTTTGAAAAATTATTTGATATATATACTATACAAAAAAATATTAATATGTTAATTTTATGTTGAATTTCAAAATTCTAAAAGTTTGAAACTATGTGAATTTAAGAATAATTATTTCAACGTTAGAGAAATTATTTTAAAAAATATACAATCAATGAAGGTATAAGGTGGATGAAGGAGATAGATTGATAGTCACATAAAATAAAGTGAATGAATAATGAAATGAATGAAGTGGAAAGTAGAAGAGTTGAATATTAAAATTAAAATTTATCTAAGAAAATATCGAATTAATATTAAAAGAAGATTAATGAAAATATTTATCTAGAAGGTTCTCTATTTTCTCATATTAATTAATTTATTACGTTAAAAAAATATTTTTTACTGAAATGCTTACAATTTCAAATTTTTTAATATTAAAAATATTGACTGTCTTCCACATAATAAAACATAGTGAAAATTATTTAACATTAAAATTATAAATTTTGAATTGAAATTCATCAATTTTAAGAAAATACTCCCTCCGTACCAATTTATTAGTCTCACTTACCTTTTTTGTATGTCCCATTTATTAGTCTCATTTCCTAAAATGGTAAACTTTTTCACACTCATTAATATAATATTAATTCCACTACACTCACAAATATTGGTTATCGTGCCATTTCAATTGAAGACTAATAATAAGGACGGAGGGAATAATATATAAATCTCAATTTAGAAGCGCAAGTGGTTAAACCGTAAACGATCGGCTTATGATCAATTAAAAATGTGTTACAGTCACATTGAGACATCCCCTCCCATATAAATAATGTATTCTCATTTAAAAATAAAATATTATATAAATTAAAACTAGCATTTAGGCTAATAAAAATAAAAATTACAAATTAATCAAAATAAATACATGACACTATAATATGGCATATATACTAAATAATTACATGTATTATCATTCAATTTACACATATTAAATATTTATATTCTTGCATGCAAATAAAACATTAAATTTAATATTATAATATAAATAATTAAAACTCCCACGCATCGCGTGGGTGCAATACTAGTATTTTTTGAGATAGATACGAAATTAAATTGGATCATATAATAAAAATTGAGAAGGTAATTACTATTTTTAATATTTGATCAATTTGAACTCTTCAAACTTACAAGTTATAAACTTATACTACAATCATTCGTTTCTTTGCCCAAAATAAAATAAAATAAAATCATTCAGTTAATCAAATTATTCAAAATTGCCAACTTAAAAAAAATAGTACTTTTTTACCATGTTTTTACATATTACAATATTTGGTCCTAGGTTGACATTTTTTTTGTTGCTGAGTTACTTCTTCGTAATGGCACTATGTTGATTGGTTTTCTTTTCTTTGTGAGATTGATTGATTGTCTGCTTGAATTCTTAAATTTGGTATTCATTAATTTTCCTCCACTTGAATACTTAAATTCGATTGATGGAAATCTTACTCTTCCATTTTCACCAAACCCTAATATTTTTTATACCAAACTGGTGGCATGCACTCATATAGTCATATTAAGCCTCTTGAAAAGTATGATTATTTCTTTAGCATAAAAAATATGATTGTAAATTTTGTTAAGTGTTAATAATGTTAGTAATAAGGTCCCCAAGATTAGAGTACAATGGTTAATTACTTTATTTGTGACAAATTGGTTATGGTCCTCATGGATTCAAAGACAAAAAGATATATTTCCTATCCATTTAAATTGTGTGCATTAATTTTAAAAAATTACACTCACATGTGCCTATGTTGAGTTAGTTTGGTGCACAGTGGAAATTTTAATACAAAACTTGTTCTTTCAAATTTGTGGTTCTTGATCAGTTTGAATTTCGAAAAACGTTTTTAGCGAATATGAATATTATGTTCAGTTCAAGTATACTCCAACACTAAATGTGTTGGGATTTAAATTCTTGCGAGAAATAAAATAAAGTAGTAAAAGACAAGGAACTTATAGAGGTTTAGAGCCAAAAGTCCTACGTCTTCTCTTCAGACCGAGGTCTGGAAATCACTAGCTTCTGGATTACGATTTTTCATCACGATCTATCACAAGCTAGTGAATGTAATGTCCACCAGTCCACTTGCTCATTTGCCCGCTCAGATCTAGAGTGTGGGTGGCACACCACGCAGGCTTCGTCTCTCGAAGTTGGAAACTTTATAGTTCTTTGCGGAACTCTCGAACTTGTAGCTTGATGCATGTGATAATCACAGCTTGGAGAGAGCTGCAACTGCTATGTTTTTTCTAAGAGAGAAAGAACATCAAGATATAAATCTAGCTGGGAAGTTAAGAGTCATGTGTCCAGAGGATGGCACACGATCAACTAAGATTTAGTCGTGATAATAGAAACACTTAAGTGTTTACTCACGAAGTGTCGTTACTCTCTTGAGGTTTCTATCTCGGAGATTGTAAGTGCTTTGAAGATCAGTTTCTTAGTAAACGATCAGTAGTTTTTGTTCAAGTAACCTCTCTACTTCGTCTATAAAATAGACGAAGTAGGAGAGGTTTCGAAAAATGTAGCCATTTAGAGACAATCTAAATTCTATCAATCCGATGTGTCTTTTTTCTGAAGGGGGCGGGGTGTTTTTTTTTAGAATTTCTGCTTCGTCCTTTTCTAACACAGGGTGTCGACATCCTATTTTTGTGCTAGAACGGTTCTGCCAGTCCGAGGAACCTGAACTGGTTGGAGTAACTTCAATCTTTAAGGAGTCTTCAATTCTTAAAGACTGATCTTTAAGAATTCTTCTAACTTATTCTTCTTGTCTCTATGTGTCAATGGAAGCTAGATTAGCAAACTGTTGAAGATCCAAGTTGGGAGTCTTCGATTAGTTTCTCTAATTCATCAGTTCCATAGTGGAAGCCAGTTTCTTCTGACTCTTCACACGACACACACTGGGGTCATTAATCTTGCAGGAAGTGATTTGTTGGTGGTCCGGGTGCAAGGTACGGTGCAACCTGGCCGGGTGGGGGTTTGGCTTGTGGTGGTCCGGGTGCATGGCGGCAAGTTTAGAGACGGGCAGGGTGGGTTCGGCTTATGGTGGTCCATCCGGGTGCGAGGTGCGGCGCAACCTGGCCAAATGGTAGGGGAAGATTCAGCTTGGTGCAACTCAGTGCGAGCCCGAACCATACAACGTGGTCTCGGGTGAGTGCGGTGCGACCATGCTACCAGGTCCAAACTGAATTCAGGTGGATTACCAATAAAAAATAATTATTTTTTAAAATAAAATTTGTGAAAAAATAATTTGTCACTATATGTATAAATAATAGTGATAATAATTTTGGGTAGCTATAAAAAAAAATAGTGACAATAATACTTTAGTTACTATAGAATTAAAAAATAGGGATAATATTTTATTGTTGTTAAATCAATATATTTTAGTGACAAAAACAAGTGTCACTATAACATAAATTATAGTGATAATTATTTATTGTTGTTACTAAAACTTTTAGCCACTATCAAGTAGTCACGACATAGTGACGAACACAAAAGTTGTCACTACCTTGATTTAGTGACAATTTATATATATATAGCAACAACTATAGTCTTGGCTATACATCATTTTTTTGTAGTGTTAGAAATTGTGGCTAGTACTTTGGATAGTTCGTTGCACAGTCCCTATGGGATCGACCACCTTAGAGTGTAAAATTTATTTGCTTGCTGCTAAAAACATCTCATCAAATACAAAATAATGAATAACACAACACTACAAATGAATAATAAAAAAGTAAAACTGAAAGACTTAAAAAATTGTTAGAAATAAAAATTCTCAAAATAATATATCAAAACTTATTTAACAAGACAATCGAAATCTCATGAAAAAACAAAAAGAAAAGGAATTACAGATCCATATCGCTAGAAAGAAGGAAAAAAAGAAGAAAATCATTTATTTAAGGAAGATACCATAATTAAAACAGGTTAAATGATAATGATACCCTTAAATATGTAACAATAAAGTACGCGGAGGATAAAATGAAAATGGAAATTATTAAAGCATGACCGCAAATCTTGTGCAATCAATGGCTAAGATTTATTTTCATTTCTTACATTAACATCTATTCTCATATGATCTAACCTCGGGGGCTGATCTGGTGAGAATAACCCTTAATGTGAGAAATGAGAATAAATCTCGTCTATAGATTTGACAACATCAACAATCCAGATTACATAAAAGCTTCAACAAAAAATGCAGCATTTAATCTTCATTTTACTTCAATAAAGGGCAACACAGTCATTACGAACTTCAGTTGTGTTTTGTTGTTGTGCTAGTAGCTATTATAATTATACGCAAGTGCACGTATGTCTAAACAAGTAATACAGATCTAAGTCCAGATATCGTACCCAAGGGAGTGAAAGTGAGTCGTGCACATTCTATTGCTTGTAAATTAATGGGGTTTTGTGATTTCTCCAAACAAAAATAACAAGAAAGCATATAAAATAAAACCGAGCAGTGCTAGAACAATTAATAATATCTCTTCCCACAAAATAATCATAAACTAATAGGCTGTGGTTTTAAATTCAATGATAAAATGCACTCGGGTTATTGACTTTTGATTATCTACTCTCCTATATGTTGCAGCATTGTCCAGGCATCGACTCTGGTTCTTGCAACCACACTCTTTTCTGTATACACTATTGTCATAGTGCTAGATCTATGTTTTCTTGCTAACCTTCATATGTCTATGATAGATTTTGCCTTCAAACAATCTATTACAGAACAGGGGTTCTTGCAAGTCTTAGATTCCATGTATGTCTACACTAGAGATAAAGATTGACCACGACTCCCTCATCCTAGATCTTCTCTCGGTCTCACTAGGTGAAATTTCTACCAACCACCGTCGTATTTAGGTAAACGAACAAATCAGAATCGAAATCAAACGCCAGATTTAATACGAGAACAACTTCAACATATATTCAAAAAGATAAACCAGTCAATAACCCGAGCTTAAAAGGTTTAGCTTATGCTTACAAAAGATAAAAAGCAAACGATATTCAAGTTCATATCTCCAAACATCAAATACGTAGAAATATTAAAGAAACTGCAAATAAAGATAAGTTATTCAGGATTGTTGTAACATCCACTTTGGCTTCTCACGAACTCCCAGTTCTCTCTGCTCAAACTCCTATGCTGATACTCCTCGCCAATTGTGTTCTCTGTGTGTCTGTGTATGTTCTCTCTCTTTTTTGAAAATATCGCTCTTATCTCCCTTCAGCTTCATCCCAACCTTACACGTGGCTCCTCAATCTGCCTCCCAGCTCTGACAATTCTCCTGGGTGACACCTATCCTGCTTTTTGGGACAGGATCTGAAAAGTGCTGAGATCCTGTCTGTTGTGGTCCCGAATATTCCTCACCAGAGTTCTGGCCATGCTGCTCCTATACTGCGACATCGTATCAATCCTTCTTGCTGTTGTTATGCTCCATCATAGTAAAACCTGTGATACTATTCAAACAATTCCTTCGCAAAAACTCGTAATTAACACAAGACTATATAATAAACCTAAATTTAGTAAACTAACCAATTAACCTATATTTTGCTAATTTTCCTGTAAAACAAGACTATTCTAAGACATAATTAATTAAGATCGACACAAAATAATAACTCTTTAAGAGAGTTATCATGTTCATTTTATCTACTATATGCTTCATTTTATCTCCAATCTACTTCATTAAATTCAAAAATAACATTTGTTATTTGAAGTTATACTTCATCTAACGATCATTGTATCGCTCGTATGATTCATTATATCTACTGAGATATTCATTTTAGATATTATATTATGCATTATGATGTGAGATTTTTTTTTTAATCTTCACTTAGGTTTTGTACACATTTTCATATGTTTAATTAACAACCTAATAGCTTTCTCTTTCCTTGGAATTAACTCAATGTCACTCCCTTCAGTTTTGACCACATATGGAAGTAACACGTTGATAGTTTGAGGAATTAATGCAACATAATCATCTTCAAACATATTCTTTTTCATTGATGAATTGTTATAGTTAACTATTGAGTCATCCAAATGGTTTATAAAATTTATCCAATACTCTAAATTTCTTCCTTTGTAAGGCTTCAGCGTATCAGCACATTCTGGTATAAATGAACATGAGAACAAATAAAATGAACAACATGTTATTATAAATTAAATCAATAAAAAGTAATAAAAAGGAATAATCAGAGTTTACTAAAAATGAAGTTGTAATACCAAATAATGAATAACACAACACTACAGATGAATAAAAAGAAAAACTGTTTGAAATAAAAATTATCAAAATAAAATATCAAAACTTAATCAACAAGACAATCGAAATCTCAGGGAAAATCGAAAAGAAAAGGAATTACAGATCCAAATTGCTAGAAAGAAGGAAACCAAAAGAAGAAATCATTTATTTAAGGAAGATACCATAATTAAAACAGGTTAAATGACAATGATATCCTTAAATATGTAACAATGAAGTTGTTGACCCCAGGATACAAGGATGGAAAAATCACAAAGTGGTACGAGGAAGACAAACGGTTCGAAAATAGTGGTTCGAACTGAAGGAAGTGGTTCGACCGTGAGCTACAACACTTGGGGAAATTTTCTGAGTTTATTTCTTGTAATGAAACTATTACATAAACTCTACTCTCTTTATCTGGAAAAAGAAAAACTCTTCTCTCACTCACAGTTCTTGATTCTCTATTACAAATGAAATCTACCAACCTATTTATAAGAACCAAAACTAAGCATTTAAAACACCACAATTAATGCCCATCAATTTCCACCTGAAACTGTCAACATTAATTTCATTTAACTTGTAACTGCCGAACCACCTGAAACGGCTAAGTCATGGGACGGTTCGAATGTAACGGTCGAACCGTTACACTTCCTTAGCTCCTCGAGCCTCCTCGAACTCGAACTGCCGAGGAGTAAACACAACATTCTCCCCCTTACTCCTGGTGCGATTCGAGATCTCTCAAACCCAACAGGTGTCGCATTGCCACCAACCTTGGTGCAGGTAGAGCTTTCGTTAGTGCATCAGCTCTCTGCTCGTCACTCCGAATGAACTCCACTTCGACCTGTCCTGCTTCAACGCACTCTCGGATGAAATGATATTTCGTATCAATATGCTTGCTGCAACCATGAAAAACTGGATTTTTCATGAGTGCGATTGCAGACTTGTCGACGAAAAGCTTAACTGCCTTCGTCTTCGAACCACATAGTTCGAATAACAACTCTTTCAACCAAAGCGCTTGACAAGCTGCAGCTGCTGCCGCTATGAACTCCGCTTCGCACGAGGAAAGGGCCACCGTCTTTTGTTTATTTGAGTTCCACGAAACAAGTGAATCATTGATGTAGAACGCCATTCCTCCAGTGCTCTTTCGATCATCTAGATCTCCCGCGAGATCACTGTCCGAGTATCTCACGATCTCTTCATCTCCAACTCCCCTTCGAAACACTAGCTCGAATTGCATAGTGCCTCGGAGATAACGAAGAATCTGCTTCACGGCCTTGTGATGCATCTCCGTAGGCCTCTCCATAAACCTGTTGGCAACTCCAACAACATAGGATAGATCCGGCCTTGTATGAAGAAGATATCAAAGACAGCCTATTACTCTTCGGTACTCAGTATCCTCGATCGGCTGTCCTTCGGGATCTTTGTTGAGTTGAGCCCTCGGCTCCATAGGGGTTCGGGTCGAATTGCAATCAAGCATGCCAAACTGACTTAGCACCTTCCTGGCATAAGCTGTCTGCTTAATTGAGATACCTCCATCGAACTGGTCCACCTCGATTCCGAGATAGTACGAAAGTGATCCGAGATCACTCATTTCGAACTCCCCCATCATCTGTTTTTTGAAAATTCAAACTCCTTCCGAATCTTCACATGTTACAATCAAGTCATCAACATAAACACCAACAATTAATCTATTGTTAGTGCCACCCCTTGTGTACACCGCTTGTTCCTGCGAACACCTCTTGAAACCCAACTGTTTCAAGCTTCTGTCGAGCTTCAAATTCCAAGCTCGAGGGGCTTGCCTTAGTCCATAGAGAGCCTTTTTCAGCTTCAGCACGAGGTGCTCCTTCCAGTGACTTTGACCCCTTCCGGTTGAGTCACGTACAACTCTTCTTCAAGGTCTCCATTTAGAAATGCTGACTTCACATCGAGATGGTGCACATGTCATCCTCGATTAACTGCAACGACAAGTATGACTCGAACTGTATCCATTCGAGCAACTAGTGCGAAGACTTCCTCGAAGTCTATCCCTTGTCGTTGTATGTAGCCCTTTGCTACCAAACGTGCTTTGTGCTGGATCACATCACCACTCGAGTTCTTCTTCAATTTGAAGACCCACTTGAGTCCGATTGCCTTGTGTCCGACCTGCAATGGTACGAGAGACCAAGTCTCATTTTTCTCAATTGCTTCAATTTCTTTCGCCATTGCTTCCTCACATTGTGGTTCTCCGGCCACTTAATTGTAGCAAGACGGCTCCTCTGTGTCTGCTAACATTACCTCCTTGAACTCAAGTTTGACTCGAGGTGCATCTGCCAAGATGTCGGCCATGTCCCTATATCGAACAAGACCTTCATCACTCTCAAAGTGTCCACCGGACCATGGAGCGTGTAGACCACCATCTTGATCTACTCTATTTGGGACTGGTTCGATCTGCAAAGTATTCGAATCAACCTGTTCAGATACTTCTGTAGCATCCTGCTCCTTCGTCGAACCACCATCAAACTGGGTCAATCGAGTCCCATCAAAAACTTCAACTGAGCCATCCTTGTCACATGTATCTTGCCGAGATGTGGTTCGATCATCCTGTGCGCCTTGCTCCCTTCTTCGACTCCTAAGTACACAAATGACTGACTTCGATCGTCGAGCTTCTTTAAGTTAGGATTGGTTACTTTGGCATGTGCAGTACTCCCAAACACACGTAAATGTGATAGGTGTGGCTTCCTTCCTGTCCATACTTCGAATGGGGTCTTGTCTCGAACGACTTTAGTTGGGAGTCTGTTGAGTAGGTAGACTGCGTGTCGAACCACCTCCCCTCAATACCTGCTCGGAACACTCATACTCTTAAGTAATGATCGAGTCATCGCCATTACTGTTCTGTTCTGCCTTTCAACCACACCATTCTGTTGAGGAGAGTATGGTGCGGTAAAGTGTCGTTCGATCCCTGCTTGCTCGCACATCTCTGCGAACTCCTTTGACAAGAACTCTCCACCTCTATCTGATCGAAGGACTTTATTCGAAGCCCGGTTGTATTCTCGATCAACTCTTTTGTCTTTCTGAACAATGTACATGCCTCATTCTTTGTCTTCATCATGTGTAGCTACATCCACCTAGAGTGATCATCAACAATCAACATGAAGTATCGATTGCCTTCGGGTGTGGTAGGACTGATCAGACCACACAAGTCAACATGTAGCAGTTCGAGCAGTCTCTTTGCTCGAAACTTGGCTTCTCCGGCGAATGGTTGTCTCGTCTGTTTTGCTACTAGACAAGCTCGGCAAAGCTGCTCCGGGTGCGATATTAATGGAATTCCTACGGCCATTCCCTTGTTAGCGAGCATCTTCAAAGCTTGGAAATTGACATGCCCGAGTCGAGCATGCCATAGCCATGCTGGTTCTTCAAGGTTTGCTAGAAGACTAACCGGGTTTGGAAACTGGAGCTCGATTCGGTATAACCAATTCTGAGATTGCCTCACCTTCATGATAAGACACGAAGGGCTCTTGGCGTGCACTTCGAGCTCATTACCGTCCATCACTATCCGGTGACTTGTCTCGATCAATTGTCCGAGACTCACCATATTGCTCTTCAGTCGAGGAATGTAATATACTTCCTCGAGCACCCATTGATCGCCATTTCTGCACTGGAAGAGGATGGAACCTTTCCCTCGGATCTCTACTGCTGAGTCATCACCGAACCAAACCTTCCCGGTGACTGTCTCATCAAGTTCGAAGAACTTGTCTTTGTCCTCGGTCATATGATTGCTAGTACTATTATCCAAGAACCAAACATCTTTTGGTTCCTCGAGAGGCTTGGTTCCTTGCTCGTTGAGCATGATAACCTCATTCGAGGGAATCTCCTCTGAGATCGACATTAGTAACGCTGCTTCGATGTTATTCCCATTGGCGAGATGAGCTTCTTCAGCCCTCTTTGGTGCTCGGCATTGGGTCGACTAGTGACCCATCTCGTTGCAGTTGTAACAACGTATATGGCTCTTGTCTCGAGGAGCTCCTCAACCACCAGAGCTAGTCAATGCTCATCGACCTCCTCTTTCTCGACCTCTACCGCGACCACCGCGTCCTCGGTTCCAATTATCTCCGGGGGCTTTCTTTGACTGAGTAGAGTCCTTTCCATCTTTCTTGAGTCGAGCCTCCCACTCCGCTTGAGTTAGGAGAACTTGATCCTCCTTTCTTTCCGCGCTCGTATTCTTCTTATGCGTGCGTTCCTCGAAGGCTTTAAGTCTACCGACTGCCTCCTCGAACGTGAGTGTATCAAGGTCATAAAATTGTTCAATCTCGGCTACCACACTGATAAACCGTTCTGGGACAGTCTCGAACAATTTTTTCACCAACGTAGAGTCACTTAGAGTTCCACCAAGGCTCGAATAAGTCACAGACATGGTAGTGAGTCGTCCGGCATAATGATCGAGGGACTCACTATCATTCATGTGCATCACATCGAACTCGCTTTTGAGTGTCTGCAACCTTGCATTCTTCACTCTATCTGCTCCGACGAACCTCGTCTTTAAGCAGTTCCATACTTCCTTCGCTGTTGTCTTCTTAGCTACTTGCATTAGGAGGTCCTCTGGAAGTGCTTGGAAGAGATGCGACCTCGCCTTTTTGTCGAGCCGGGCGTCTACTTCTGCGCCTTCTGCTGGTTCGACTGCTTCCCACACTCCTTGGTCCTCCATTGCCTGCACGCGAATTACCCAGCTAGTGTAATTCGTGTGAGTCAATTGCGGGTACTGGAACGAATTGCTCCCTTGCTGTGCCCGTGATGTTTCTGTATTAACTAACTCCATATTGTCCCACCGTATGATTTTTTGGCATAAACAGATGCTCTGGTACCACTTGTTGGCCCCAGGATATAAGGATGGAAAAATCACAAAGTGGTACGAGGAAGACAAGCAGTTCGAAAATAGTGGTTCGAACTGAAGGAAATGGTTCGACCGTGCGAGCTACAACACTTGGGGAAATTTTATGAGTTTATTTCTTGTAATGAAACTATTACATAAACTCTACTCTCTTTATCTGGAAAAAGAAAAACTCTTCTCTCACTCGCACTTCTTGATTTTCTATTACAAATGAAATCTACCAACCTATTTATAAGAACCAAAACTAAGCATTTAAAATAGGGGTGGCAATTGGGTTGGGTTCGGGTTGGCAGGTCGGGTTGAGACCTAATATTAACACGTTATATGCCAACCCGAACCCAACCCATTTATTTTTCGGGTCTAGAAAGTTTAACCCGAACCCGACTTGTTTATTTTCGAGTCGACCCGAGAATGACCCAAATGACCCGTTTAATCTTATTCAAATATTCTAACCAAATTTAAAAAATAAAATATATAAATCTTTTTAGTTCAAATTTTATTTAAATATTCTAACCAAATTTAAAAATAAATAAATAAATCTATATATATATATATATATATATATTAAAGCAAAGTAGTAAAATAAATTGTTCACTCCAAAAATTCACATAATTTTTTATTTTTATTTTTATTTTATTTATTCTATTATAACATATATACAATAAAAAATAATTGAAAATATTAAAAAATTATATTTGTCACTTTTTCTTTAAATTGTTATATCTTATTAATTTATTATATTTATTATTCTTTTAGAATAATACAAATATAACATTATTATAGGATAATATTAAAATCAAATCTCAAAGACTTTATGTTTAATGTACTTCTTTTTATTTTTATTAAATGTATATATAATTTGACGTATAATGTAGAAAATAATTTATATTATAATATGTGTAATACTAACGAATAAAAATTAAATATATTAAAGATAATCTATAAAAAAATGTTAAGATATATAACTTTATTAATTTCATCTTAATATATCATAAAATAAAATATCATATAATTAATTTGCACATAGTGCGGTATAAATCATTACATCACATTAATTTTATTTTACTTGATATATTTTAATGTTATAGCACATACATTTATAATATATTTTAGTAAAACCTTATGTTTTCACTATTTTATCTTTCTTTATAAGTTTTGTATTTTATCTACTTGCTTTGGTATTATCAAATAAATAAAAATACTTAGATGTATAATATAAAAAATATATATTATAAATATACTAATATATTCATATATATATATAATATGTTTATTTATAACTATATTTTCAATAATTAGATAATATATCTATATATTAACGGAGAATAGTGAAAAAACAATTCCCATTAAAAACATTATATCAATTTTTATTTTTATAATATTTATTATTTTATAACATAAATATATTGTTTATAATAAAAGATATAAGAAATTTATATTTGTCATTTTCTTTAAATATTACACCCCACTAATTTATTATATTTACTATTTTTTATATAATACAATTATAATATTTTAATAGGACAATTTTGTAATCAAACTTCATTAAATTTGTGTTAGGCATATTTCTTTTTATTATTATTATTATTATTATTATTATATGAATATTTTGAGGTATAATATAAATTTAATTTATAGTATAACACATTGAATATAATATTCATGAATAAAAATCAAATATATTAAAAATAATTGCTAAAATGGTAAGATGTAAAACTTTATTAATTTCAAATTAATAATTTGGCAGGTTATTCGGGTTACGCGGGTTGACCCACAGGTAGGGATGTCAATAGAGCCCGAAACCGATGGGTCGGCCCGAAACCGGTGGGCTAAAATGCGGGTTAGGGTAAAAAAATTTCAACCCGAAATTATTTTTAACTGAACGGGTTGAACCCGACGGGTTGGCGGCCCGAACGGGCTGAGCCCGGTGGGTTGCGGGTCGGCCCGTAGGTCCGGCAATATTTAATAATTTATTATTTATTATTTCTAATATTATTTATATCCTACTATACCCATTAATTATATACCTAATTTCCTAGACCTAATTTTCCGTCACACAAAATCTCATCAATCTCTCCCAATGACGTAGTCCTTTACCCTCAAACCGAAAAATCTCTCATTTCTTTCTCTTTCACTGTCTTCCACTCGTCACTCTCCTAATTAGCGTACCTACTCATTTCTTCCTTTCAAGAACCTTTAGCCACTCGTTGTTATGTTCACCCAAGTGAAAGCTATATTTAATTTTTTAATTATTATTTTATTATTTTATACGTTGAGAAATATACTTCTATTACTTAAATTAGTTGGTATATAAGGATTGATGTTTTTTTTTCTTTTCAAACTATGATTATCCACTTATCTCTTTTTTTTTTTTTTGCAAAGATATTGATATTTGATGTCTTTTATTTATGTTGGTTCATCATTTTCTTTTTTTATTTTGTTTTAGGGGTTGTTAAAATATTTTAAGAAAATCTTTACAAAAATAAACTCGTAAATATTGCCAACCCGACGGGTCAGCCCGAAAACCGGTGGGTTAGGGTTAGGTTCAAGAATTTTTAGGCCGATAAAAATTCAGCCCGATTCAACCCGGACCGAATAGCCCGCAGCCCGATAGGGTTAGCCCGAAACCCGACGGGTTAGCCCGATTGACATCCCTACCCACAGGTGACCTGAACCCGAACCAAAATTTAATTGGGTTCGTGGGTTCAACCCAAAATTGACCCAACAGTTAAATGGGTTGACCCAACCCACTAATTTCGTGTTAGGTTCAGGTCGGGTTATCGGGTCGAGTCAGAGATTGTCGCCCCTAATTTAAAACACCACAATTAATGCCCACCAATTTCCACCTGAAACTGTCAACATTAATTTCATTTGACTTGTGCCAAACCACCTGAAACGGCTAAGTCATGGGACGGTTCGAATATAACGGTCGAACCGTTACACTTCCTTAGCTCCTCGAGCTCGAACTGCCGAGGAGTAAACACAACAGAAGTATGCGGATAATAAAATAAAAACAAAAATTATTAAAGCATGATCGCAGATTTTGTGCAATCAGTGGCTGAGATTTATTCTCATATCTTACATTAACATCTATTCTCATATGATCTAACCTCTCTTTCTCTCTCTCTCTCTCTCTCTCTATATATATATATATATATATATATATATATAGGCTTAATCCGGTGAGAATAGAGAATATGAGAATTCTACATTATATCCTCACTATACTTCATTTTAACATCAAAATCATTCATTCAAAAAATACTTCATTTTAACCTCAAAATACTTCATTTTCATTTTATCTTCCATTTTCTTCATTTTATCTTCGATTTCCTTCATTGTACTTTTTAGATTTCAGTTTTTCTAAAATATTGTTCACTTTAATTTTCAGTTTTGTTCATTTTATGTTAAGATTACTTCATTATTTATTCTTATATTCTCACGTTAACAACTATTCTCATATCACTACAAAAAAATTACGATTTGCGAGCAAAAAATTGGTCGCAAATCCGTTGCAAATTGCTATTTTGCGACCGATTTTGGCCGTCGCAAAAACGTTGGTTGCTAAAAAATATTTATATCCTTTAAAAAATAAAATTTGAGTTTTATGTGAACCGTTTCAAACATCTTGAACCAGGCCGGTCCAACCAACAAATTTTGTGACCCTGCGCCGGCGGGGATTCAAACTCGAGACCTCTTGGGCGCATGCTGGGCGCGCTACCACTAAACCAAATGCTACTATCAGTTTTTATACGTTTTAAAAAATATACATATTTAAAATAGAAAAAAATTTGCGATGGATTTACGACCTAATTTTTGGTCGCAAATTTTTGCGACTGAAAATTCGGTCGCAAATCCGTCGCAAAATTTAAAAAATCATTTCGTCGTTAGTCCGTCGCTAAATAGCGACCTATTTTTGTTCCGTCGCAAATTTGAGAATTTCTTGTAGTGTAATTATATGATTAGACCTCTATATATATATATATATATATAATCCAGTGACAATAACCCTTACCATGAGAAATAAGAATAAATCACTGCCATTGATTTTGATGAATGTATGTACGCTCAGGATTTTACGAGAATTTTTGGTCATTTTATCTCAATCAACCTTTATTATAAGGTATTTTTGTGATTTTGTACTTATTTAAGATTCTATTTGCATATTCCACATCGACATGTATTATATATCTAACAAACATGTATTATATGATATTACTTTTATTTTATAGCAAAATTATATTACTTTCATTATAATGCATATGTTATTACTACATAATGATGAATGATGATTTTCCTGAAAAAAATATATTCATTTTATCTATCATATTTTGCATTATATAATATAACTTCATGCATTATATTATGCAACTTCATTCATTAAATAAGAATGTTTTATGTGCTATTACGAGAAGTATGCATATAATTACTAAGTTTTACTTTTACGATAATTTGTTAATCTAAAATATAGGGTAATACTTTTATTTTAGAGCAAAATTATATCAATTTCATTAGAATGCATATGTTATCAATATATAATGCATAACAAGTGTCGATATAATGATGAATGATGATTTTGTTGAAAACATATTTCATTTTATCTATCATATTATGCATTATATAATATAAATTCATGCATTATATTATGCAATTGTATTGATTATATAAGAATTTGTGTACAGTTACGAAAATATATGCATATAATCACTAATTTTCATTATATAATGCATATGTTATTACTAAATAATACATAACAAGTGTAGATATAATAATGAATGATGATTTTGCTGAAAAAAAATATAATGCACAACAAAAATTTAAGGGTTAATTGCAATTTAATTCCTAACGTTTGCTTATTTTTGCAAAAATAACCTAACGTTTATAAAACTGCAATTTAATTCCTAAGGTTTATCTATTTTTACAATTTAATTCCTAACATTTCAAACCCGCAATTTAATTCCTATCATTACTCCATTTTCGCAATTTAATTCCCAACATTTACAAATTTCCATTTCAATTCCTAAAATTTATTAAATTACATTTTAAATACTAACAATTATCTATTTTTTAAAATACAACTAGAAAATAACCAAGCACCTCACATATATTACTAATATATTTTCTTAATTTCTTACAAAAATCATTAGTTCTTAAAATTTGTTCAATTTTAATTTAATTTCTAATAAATGTATATTTCTTTATAATTTATCTCATAAATATTAAAAATTAAAATATAAAATTATTAATAGTTTTTTTAAAAAAAAATGGGCTTTTATAATTGAAGATTAAGTTGTTTTTACAAAAATAGATTAATATTAGGAAATAAATTACGAAAAATAATTAAGACTTATAATGTAATTTTATATCTTGACTTTTAATAATTATGAGCTAAATTATAAATAATAGGAAATTAATAGAAATAAAAATATAAAACGTTATGAAATGATTCTCTATTTTGGAAAAAAAAATAAAAATATATATATTAGGAATTAAAATATAATTTTATAAATCTTAAGTTAATTTTAAATTAAATTGTAAAAAAAAACTTTAGTAGTTATAAAAACGTGATTTTATATATATTAGGGAGTAAAACATATTTTTTAAATGTTGGGAATTAAAATGCAAGCCTTGTATATGTTGAACATTAAATTGCTAAAATGAATAAACATTAGTTAAATTGCATGTTTGGAACATAAGGAATTAAATTGCAAAAATAAACAAACGTTAGTAATTAAATTGCAATTTTGTAAACGTTAGGTTATTTTTGCAAAAACCAGCAAATATTGAGAATTAAATTGCAATTAGCCCAAAATTTAAAAAACTTGCACTTATCCAAGCTGGTTATTCTGAACCAGTTTGGTTTGTCAAACATAACTTTTAAAAGTTGAATATTCTTTAATCAGTTTAGGGGTTTACTTCAACATTTGAGTATTGAGTTTTAAAGATATGAAAACTGATAACAGAAAGCTATAAACAACAAAAGGTTTAAAGTGGTTCGGACACAAAATTCTTACGTCCACTCTTCAGACTGAGTCTCGAAATCCACTGAGTGTTGGATTATAGGGTGCTCTCACGATCTATTGATAGTTGGTGAATGCCACGTACACCAATCCACTAGCTCACTCGCCCGGTCTTCTGTTGTCCTTCACTTCTCAGCTTTTTGGAGTGTGGGCACACCACGCAACCTCAGAGCCGGAATTGGGATTTTTAGAGTTCTCCCTGGAACTGACTGTTTGCGGCTAAAAGTCTGTGATAGTCAAGGTGCAAAGAGTACTTGATTTTTGTCTTCTGTCTTGGTGAGAAAAAACACTAGCATGGATGCTATGAGTCTCGTGTTCACTAGTGAATACGGTAAGCTTGAGAAAGCCTCGAACTTTGAACGCTTTGAGTAAGAATTTTGGCAGAGTTTTGGCTCACTTGATAATTGGTTGTTCGGTTGGTTGATCTCTTGAAGTCCTCTGCTAATTATAGTTGATGATTCAGAGATTTGAATTTAGAGTCGTTTAGAGACAAATCAGATGTTGTCCAATCAGATGTCTCTATTCTCTGTGGTGGGTAGGTGCTTTTTCGGAAAACATGTACCTGCTTCTACTTTTTTGACTTTGACTGTTGACAATTCACCTTTGTGAGAGAATAATAATATTAATCTGTACGAGAAATCAGGACTGAAGTCATGAGTTTTCAGACTTTAAGGAATCTTCAATCCTTAAGTCTGAACTTGTATGTGAAGATTTAAATATTATCTTTCCACCAAATATTAATGAAGAGTATAAATATTATTAAAGACCTGTCATTACCCCTACAAAGCAAAACAATACTACATACTACGGGTGTGCGCGGTCCGGTTTGGTCGGTTTGAGGGTCGAAGTTTCGGCCAAACCATATAATACGGTATGAAAATTTTTCAAACCAAACCGGCTAAATAAATTTTTCAAACCAAACCAAACCAAACCAAATAAACCGATTTGGTCCGGCCGGTTTGACGGTTTGCAAAGAACAATATCGAAAAATCTTAAATCTTCTATTTTGCATTAATTTATTAGAAAAAAAAAACAACAATTTTATTTTGCATTAATCTTAAATTTTCTATTTTGCATTAATTTATTAGAAAAAACAACAATTTTATTTTGCATTAATCTTAAGTTTTCTATTTTGCATTAATTTATTTTGTTATATATATATATATATATAATAACAAGAAGTTTCTTCACTATAATTCTTCACTTATAGCATCCACTCTTGGTTTAATATAACTATAATTCTTCACTTATAGCATCCAGTCCTATTTCAATATAGATATAGATTAAATCAAATTTTTATAATCCCTTTCTCTATTATTGCACTTTAATTTCACATTGTCGCCTTAAATTCTCTAATTTAAAAATAATTCACTATCTAATTTTATAAATTTAAATATATCCAAAGATTTAATTTGATTATATAATTTGATGTATTTTAAATTTATATAATTTGATTAATAGAAATATAAAAAGGTGTAACCGATATGACAATTATTAAGGTGTAATTGAAATAATAAGATAAAAGTTATTGTTAAAGTAATAAAAAAATAAAAATTTCATGAAACAAAACCACAAATACAATTCGAACCTGTATCAGCTAGAATGTATACCCTCAACTCAACCACTAGACTAAACCATGTATTAATGTATATTTGAACTTTAAATATTATAAATATATACCCTTCGGTTCGGCCAAAATAGCCGGTTTCCCAAGACAAACCGTCGGCCGAACCGTATACCACAGTTTGAAATTTCCAGACCGGCCGGCCGTTTTTTTGGAACACTCAAACCGGCCAAACCGACCAAATTATTTTCGTTTGGCCAATTTGACCGGTTTCGGCCAAACCATGTACACCCCCCTACTATATACCAAAAACATGTGCAAGAATATGTGAAGATTTAAAACAAGAGAAAAATATGTGAATACTTATTCAATAGCTTGCCACCAAATATTAATGAAGATTGTAAATATTATTAAAGACATGTCATTGTCCCATTGGACTCAACAATCGCTTTTAGAAAAAAAAATGAAAAATTAATAATTTTATACATTAATAAGTCATGTAATAATTAGTGGTGTAAATGAATTAAACTGTTTGTGTACGACTTGGACTTCGACTCAATAAAAGTTCGTTTGAATGTTTAGTAAAACTCGTTTATTAAATGAATCAAATTTGAGCATTATAGTATTCAACTCGTGAGCAGACTCGTTAGCTAAAATTAGTAAGAAAAATAAAATAATTACTTCTATAAAAATAATATTTTCATGATTTTAATAGTAATAATAATGATAAATCTTTCTAGAAATGAGAAATCTCAAAATTTGAGTATGAATATGATAATAATTTTGAAATAAACAACTTTTTCATTCAAAAGAATAATCAATATTCTTAATTTATTATAAATTTAGAAAGCTCGTTTAGGCTCAACTAAAACTCGACAAAGTTCGTAAACATCAAAATACTTAATAAAAAAACCCGAAACTCGACTTGACACTAAACGAGTCAAACTAGAGTATGACACTAGTCGACTCGACTCAGTTCGATTACCCCAAGTAATAATACACTCATTCTCATAAATACATGAAATAGCATGAAATGATAGTATAAAATACAAACAACCTCTATATGATATTGATTTGATTAAATATTATTTCATAGTTATGGGTAGATAGTGGTATATCAAATTGAACATTACTGTTCGTTACTAAGTTTTCATTTATTATTATTATTATTATTATTATTATTATTATTATTACACATTGTAGGCTGTGTCCTTGTTTGTTGAAATTGAAATCATGGGATATGGATGGGTTGCAGGATGAGGGAGCGCAGGTTGTTGTTTGTGTGGGAATGGGGAATACCATAGCCATCTCCATGCTGATAGATGGAGAGGGCGATTCGTGCAAAATTGATGGGAGTTGCGACGAAATTCTTGAAGGGCTTCTCCATCAATATATCCTTATTCATCCGCTTCCACGCCACCTCGATCAAATGCTTGACGTGGCGCCGGGCTTCCTCCTCGGAGCACCCTGTCTCGTTCATGTAGCACTGGATTGTCTTGGGAGCATCCCCTCTTTTCATTTCTTCCTGATGAATTGATTACCATTGGCATCAGTAATTATTTTTGATGATGATGATAAAATGCATTTGGAGTAATGGATGACATAGATATATATAAGCTTACAGATGAAGTTGCCAAGTCATCTACGAGGCGAAGAACCATGGATGGCCAACGAGTGATGCCATGATGCTGCTCAAACCTCTGCAACTCCCGCCTGTCTATGGGACTTTTGGTGGCCAAGTAACCATACAGAAGAATGACTGGACCCGTAGTGGAAGTAATGGCTGTATTCAAGTACTCATCTGTGGTTGGCACATATCCGCTGTGAAACCACTTCGCTTCCATGTACCAGCTTCGACTCTGTTCCGCCCACTGAAAAATATATATATTATATATGTATATATTCAGGATTAGGAAGTAGGAACATAACATGAATTACCAACTCACAAATCTCCTCAGATTCGAGATCACATAAATCCCTTGCTCCCTCAGGATTTGATGAGCCAATTCATTCCCCGAGTTGAACACTGTTAGGAAACCTATTTGCATAGATTCTGGAAGCCGCTCTAACAAATTGACATCCCACCTGATTCATGTCATGCATCAAACCTATTTTAGCAACAATCAAGCGCACACAATTTGTATATATATAATGTGCAAAATCAATCAAACCTCCCCATGGCCTCGGTTAACACTTGGAGTTCCTCCAAGGT
>JAPKLW010002526.1:38073-70303 GCA_026898455.1 Plectranthus barbatus
CAAGCCCTCTCACGTCTTCAACTAGCGATGCCTCGAAATCTCCAGCCAAGTTCATGAAACTACCAAAAACATCTGCAGAATCGAAGCTAACTTATTCATGTTGTTATAAATCAAGTATGTATAGTATATGTTTGTGTTTGAACAACCTTGAGGAACATGATATCCTTGTAATCTGAGAAGCCTGAATCTTAGAGCTGTGACATGCAAGTCCCTTTCATGCATGTTTTGGTGATCATATATGTTGCGGAGCATAGTTGCAATAGGGTCTTGGAAGTGGTAACATATACCAAGCCTCTGCAGATTGTCGATGAGTTGGAGTTGGCCCAACTCATCTGTGGTTTCCTCCATCATCATCATCTTCACCTGGACTTTCAGCTTCTCAACTTCATCTGCGCGCTTCTCCCTCTGCATGCAAAGTCAGTCACGAGTTATAATCGAAATCATGAAAGTTTGAAACACGTTTCTCAATTTGTATACCGTATATGAACTTGTGAGGGAACGAATGAAATCGGCATCCCACACGCTGGCTTCATAGTTTGCTGACCTCCTTGCCTCCATCGTCAATCTCGATTCTAAGAACCTGAAATTTAAACAGAAACTTGAATCTAAGTAGTTCAAAAGCGATCTGTAATTAATTGAAATATTGAGCAACTATGGATTGATGGATGAAAGTCATTTTCATAAGTACCAAAAACTTGTGAAATCTTGTTGAAATGGAAACGCATACATATGATGAAATTACCATTCTTGAGTGCTTCTACTATTTATAGATGGAGTTGTTGTTGGTGAATTAATTCTACTTTTAATTCATATGTATCTTAGACTAGTCACTACAATGACATGAATAGCAAGTCATAGGAAAAGACAAAAGTGATGTGGAAAAAATTTGATTTATGTTATTTTGATGAATAGTTGACGACCCAGGTCAATCTGCAACCGACACATATATATGGGTTATCCAATGGATTTGGATCCTCTGCTGTGCACTTAGGCACAGCAAGGAATGTTGTTACTCAGCAGAATAAAATATTAACCTAGTGTTTAGGTTAATAAAATATTAAATAAATTAAATTTGTGGTTAAAAAGAGCACAGCATTCCCTGTTGTGCATATATGCACAGCAGAGGATCCAAATCGTTATCTAATTATTTCTGGCCATTTGTCAGCAAAATGATTGGATACCCATATTTTATATATATTAAGTTTAATTTTATAATATTATAAATAATTAATTATTTAAAAAAAGTTAATATCAAAATACATGATTATTTTTTTCTCTACAAATAGAATCAAATATTAATATATTTCATAACTAAATTTTTAACTCTATTTCTATGCACGTATTTTTATTTATGTAATTTGCACTTTATTTGTATTAGTAATTCTATTAAAATTTTTTATAAATTGTGTTTATGAATTTTAAATATATTTTGTACATTTTTATAAATCAATAAAAACTAATATATAATAATAAAATTAAGTGAAATAAACTATAATGTAGGTTGTGAGAAAGTTATTGATATGAGTAAATTAAATTAAGTTGTGGGTTGAATATATGGAAGAGAGAAAAATTAATATTTTATTAAAAAATTGAATTGTGATAGTGGATGTCTTAAAGCACCCACTATGAGAATTTTAAAATTTTTTAAGATCCCACCTTTTTAATTTATGCTTATATGGCACAAAGAGAGAGAACATGTGGCAGAGAGAGATAGTGGTATGAATCTTAAATAAGATCTTATACCTTGAGAAAAGTGTATATTATAATTATTTTCATATTTAAATGTAATGTATTGTATTGTTACTTTTAATATCTTTCAAATTGTTATCATTTTTTTATATAAAAAATATATATTATATTTATTTTCATATTTAAATGTAATGTATTGTATTGTTACTTGTACTATCTATCAAATATGACCATCTTTTTTAATCATGTAATATTAATTTTTTTAATTGAATTTATAATCCAATTAACTCGAACTAATCAATTACATTAAGCAAATATTATTATTTAGCTAATTATTCATAATTTAATTAATTACTATATTATATTTATCTATATTCAATAAAAACAAATAATATATATATATATATATATATATATATATATATTGTGTTAATATTTGAAAATGGCCACTTTTTTATATAAAAACCTTAAATGGCCATCATTATATACATATACAATATTTGACCAAAATTATGTAAACTACCACAAATACCCTTAAAAAATAATGAAACCTACTTAATATATTAATGGAAAGAAATCTTACAGGAAATTGTTTCCACTCAAAATATATAACAGTTTAATTTTTAATATTTTTAGTTATAGTTTAATTTATAGCAAGTATTTTAAATAAAAATATCTACTTAATATACTAAATAAAAGCATTCAATATTATTACAATCTTTTATATTTTTCATTCAAAAAATATCACATCAAAATCAATATTTAACAATTTATTTAATTTATTATTTATTCAATAATAAATCATTAATCTTCCTATAGACTACTTTAGCAAATCGAACTTTTATTTTTGAAGTCTTTGACTGTGTTTTATTTTTTTATTTTATATCTATGTATATAATTTAATTGATTATATTATAATATAATATAATAGTGAAAAACTAATTAAAATAATATTATTGAATCTCGTCATTTGTGATTTCATCACCATGCTTGGATCGAGCCTCATCCTTTGTGAATACTTTTGTGATTCATTTTCTTATTTTAATTTCCTTGTTCATCAATTTTAGAAAATTCACATTTTTATGATTTTTCTTTTCTAATTAAATATTTATCTTAATTTTGATTTTCATTAATTTTAGTAAAAATTAATTAATGTCAACTTTGACGACTTAGATTTTTACAAATATTTGCACTTTTTTTAACTTATTTTGATATGTGGGATTTCAAATTGATATACATGCCATTATTGATTAATAAGCTAGTTTTTGGAAAATGATCATTCTTTATTTATATATATATATATATATATATATATATATATATAAAAGTGGTTATTTAGGGTTTTAATATAGTGAAATAAATTATTTAAGGTTTTCACTCATATATATATATATATTATTAAGTAATTGTTATGACAAGTAAGACCCACAAATAGGAGTATAAAGTAAAAAGTGGATGAATAAAAAATAATATTGAATATTAATATGGATATTTATGAAATATAAATGATATTAATTATTTATGTGGCGCACACATGACAGGATCCTAAAATTTTTAAGATCCCCACCATAGTGGTGGGTGCTCTTATATCTTGTTGCATGAATAGGGCCACATGTTGATCACCACTCAAATAAGCTTGTAAGCTATTCAGAATCAGTTATACTACATCCGTTTCGGGTCATTAGTCCCATTTGAATCCGGCACAGTAATCAATGTTTGTAACTGTAGTGGAATTAATACTCCCTCCGTCCCATGTAATTAGTCCCATTTGGTTTTGGCACGATAACCAATGTTAGTGAGTGTAGTGGAATTAATATTTTATTGATGAGTGTAAAAAAGTTTGCCATTTTAGGAAATGAGACAATTAGATGGGACGGACAAAAAAAGCAAATGGGACTAATTTCGTGGGACGGAGGGAGTATTTTATTGATGTGAGATAAAAAAAAATTTTCATTTTAAGAAATGAGACTAATCTGACAATACAGATAAAAATGGAAAATGACATTAATGAGGCGGGACGGAGGGAGTATGTTTGAAAATATATTCGATTTAGTCCATAACACCACTATGGCTCAAGATCAGAGGCCTAGAAACCTCCTCAATGCACTGATAAATGAGTCTGCAGCCATCATCGGCATAAATTGTGGCCTTGAATGACGGATTGTCCAACCCCGCTACAGGCTTCCTTAGCAAATAGCTTAAATTTAATTTATTTAATAAATGAGTTCCAATGAATTTTTATCAAGTTGGAATTTAAGTAGCTCACAAACAGGCTCTAATAGTGGGGTAAAACATATATAAAATATTATAAATTTTGCAGTTATAATTTCGAAGAAATTCTCATTTATCTAGAAAGTTTGGAAACCGCGTGAACGATGTAACTAGTATGCAAAATTGCAAATTGAAGACCGCGGACCATTTCTACTCACGGAATATATATTCTCGATGTTGACAATAAATTAAAAATATATCATTATATAATCCCATATTATTTAAAATTAACCACATTAATTAACTAATTCATTCATTCATTTATGAGAAATACCTATTCTGTGCCTATAAAGCTCCAATAACAGCACTCTATAGATACACCAATTCCACGCCCACTTTAGTCCAAGAAAGTGGGTTAATACTTCAGGACTCCACACTTAGGTCAATAAATCTTTTTTAAACAATATATTTTCTACCATTTCTTAAATATATTTTTTTATTTATTTGAAGTATTTTCTTAGTTTGTTTTAGATTTTTTGGTCTTGGTCTCTTACATTTAGTTTAGCATAAACATTTAAAATCTTACGAGTGTTGGGATTTATTTATATATTAGGCTTGATTTGCACGTAACTCATAATGTAGAAAAAAGAAAAGGTAATTGAATTTGAGAGAGATTTGTGAGTTGTGATTCCTGAGTGTGGTTTGTGGGGGTGGTGAGAGGTGGAATCTGTATAATTATGAAGTGAGTCAGTGTGTATGGGGCAGTAAAAACACAATAAAAGGTGTGAATTATTTATGCATGTTTTCTGGCTAAAAGGTTTCATGTGTGAAAAGGGGCAATAACTTTCTAACCCAATAATATTTTTCGAGAAAAGGGGCAATAACTTTCTAACCCAATAATATTTTTCGAGATCACAAATTCGAGTACATCCCGAAGAACTTAGGATACCAAAATTGAGAGAACTTCTATCCACACAGTTCTTTGAAGACTACGAAACCGAAACAAATTACCTACTAAATAGTCACGGTGTATTTCGGCGTAGTATACCCATGGGCTCGGGGTCGCTCCCCGATTGACTTGTAAACAATTACATGTCACATTTCAAAAACCTACAAGAGCATTCTTTGTAGATGAATCGGACCTAGTCAGTCACGGATTCGAAGGTAATCGTAAGATGAACATCTCCGAATATCCCTAGAAATTTCCTATAAAAAAACAGGAAAGGGTTGATTCGTAAGACGAACATCATAGATGAACTAAAAATGTTCTCATAAATTCGTAGAGCTATGGCTTATTATACAAAAAAATCTTACCCCCTGAAAATTTCAGAGCCACGGTTCAGACTAGGGAAATGTTCTTTTTTCTTTGATTATTTGCATGAATTAATGCTTCAGCTTCACCGAACTCAAAGGCGTTCGGACAAAAGCCGATGGGCTATTGTTATGACTCAGAAATGAGCAGGCTCATTTCCGATCCCATTAAAGAAGAAAGTCCAAAAAAGAATCACCAAAGCAAAGAGAAGACGCTAAGGCAAGCTGTTCGGCCAAATATAATTCCGAGTTTGAACCATTCCGTCACCGAACTCGGGTTCAACAGAACCACTCTTGGTTCGAACTGGTCCTTGGCTGAAGCAAACGGTTCGAACAAGTTATCTGTACGAACTGCTGAAGATTGTCGAGAAGATATACAGCTCTACCGAACGAACGCGACCGTTCGAACCACCGATTCAGTTGAAATAAACAACTTTTTCATTCAAAAGAATAATCAATATTCTTAATATATTCTAAATTTAGAAATTTCGTTTAGGCTGACTAAAGCTCGAATAAAGTTCGTAAACATCAAAGTATTTGATAAAAAAAGCTCAAAGTCCAACTTGATACTCAACGATTCAAACTTGAGTACGACACTGCTCGACTCGATTGAGTTCCATTACACCCATAGTAATAATACACTCATTCTCATAAATACATGAACTTGCATGAAATGATAGTATAAAATACAAACAACCTCTATAAGATATTAATTTGATTAAATATTATTTCATTGTTATGGGTACATTGTAGTATATCAAATACAACATTATTGTTCTTTACTAAGTTTTTATTTAAGATATTATTATTATTATTATTATTATTATTTTTAGTGTCCTTGTTTGTTGAAATTGAAATTCATGGGATATGGATGGGTTGCAGGATGAGGGAGCGCAGGTTGTGGTTTGTGTGGGAATGGGGAATGCCATAGCCATCTCCATGTTGATAGATGGAGAGGGCGATTCGTGCGAAATTGATGGGAGTTGCGATGAAATTCTTGAAGGGCTTCTCCATCAATATATCCTTATTAATCTTCTTCCACGCCACCTCGATCAAATGCTTGACGTGGCGCCGGGCTTCCTCCTCGGAGCACCCTGCTTCCTTCATGTAGCACTGGATTGACTTTGGAGCATCCCCTCTTTTCATTTCCTCCTGATGAATTGATTACCAATATTGGCATTAGTGATGATGATGATGATGATGATATAGATGTATATAAGCTTACAGATGAAGTTGCCAAGTCATCAACGAGACGAAGAACCATGGATGGCCAACGAGTGATGCCATGATGCTGCTCAAACCTCTGCAACTCCTGCCTATTTATGGGATTTGTGGTGGCCAAGTAACCATACAGAAGAATGACTGGACCCGTTATGGAAGTGATGGCTGTGTTGAGGTACTCATCTGTGGTTGGCACGTATCCGTTGTGATACCAGTTTGCTTCCATGTAACAGCTTCGACTCTGCTCTGCCCACTGAAAAAAAAAAAACATATATATTATATACATATTCAGGATTATAAACATAAAATGAACTAACAACTCACATATCTCCTCAGGTTCGAGATCGCATAAATCCCTTGGTCCCTCAGGATTTGATGAGCCAATTCATTCCCCGAGTTGAACGCTGTTAGGAAACTAATTTGCATAGATTCTGGAAGCCGCTCCAACAAATTTATATCCCACCTGATTCATTCATTCATCCAACAACCTATTTTAACAACAACCAAGCACACACAATTTGTATATATAAATATATACGTGCAAAATCAATCGTTCAAACCTCCCCATGGCCTCGGTTAACACTTGGAGTTCCTCCAAGGTTCCATAGATGTCGTATATGTCATCAAGTATCGTAAGCATGACTCCAAGCCTGGTCAAGATCTCCCTTGCATATCCCAGATGAGCCTCCGGGATTATTCCGATAGCCCACATAAAAGTCTCCGCCAATCGGTGCCTTGCAAAACTCAACTTTTTCTCCACACCAGTTTCTTCATACCACCTGCAAGCAAACAAACAATCAAATCTCCACACCTTTCTTGAATTAGAAACAACAAATTAAACTATGCAAGTGTTCATCTCACCTTGACACGTGTTTCAGCTCATCCTGGAACATGGCTTGTACCATGTTGAAGTCCAGTTTTGCTAGCTTCAATAAAACAAGGTTTGCGTCTGAGCTTCTCTCGTAGGCTTGTATGAACCATCTGGCTTCAAGTCTCTGCACTCTCCAGTGCTGTGGAAGCTCCAAAGCATGCCTCACTTGCTCCGCCACTCCCTCATCTGTTATCTTCTCCACCCTTTCCTTGAGATGATGCGTCGAGAATTCCTTGGCCAAATCCAGTATATCTTCCCCTTCCATGGATAAGTATGAAGCTTCATACAGAGACACAAGCCCTCTCACGTCTTCAACTAGCGATGCCTCGAAATCTCCAGCCTCGTTCATGAAACTACCGAAAACATCTGCGACAATCAAAGCTAACACATTCATATATTTATAAAACAAGTAAATAGATTGTATATGACAGTGTTTAAACATTAACCTTGAGGAACATGATATCCTTGTTGTCGGAGAAGCCTGAATCTGAGAGCTGTGACATACAAGTCCTTTTCATGCAGGTTTTGGTGATCATAAATGTTGCGCAGCATAGTTGCAATAGGGTCTTGGAAGTGGTAACATATACCAAGCCTCTGCAAATTGTCGATGAGTTGGAGTTGGTCCAACTCATCTGTGGTTTCCTCCATCATCATCATCATCTTCACCTGGGTTTTCAGCTTCTCAGCTTCATCTCCATGCTTCTCCCTCTGCATGCATGACAGTTCGTTAAACTTATTTTAAACGACGTAATCATAGAAATCATGGAAGTTTGAAATATGTTTCTCAATTTGTATACCGTATATGAAGTGGTGAGGGATCGAATGAAGTGGGCGTCCCAATTGCTGGCTTCATAGTTTGCTGACCTCCTTGCCTCCATCGTCAATCTCAATGCTAAGAAACCTGAAATTTAAACACAAACTTGAAGCTAAGTAATTCGAAAAAGATCTGTAATTAATTTATCGAAATATTGAATTGAAGAAGCAGAGCAACTATGGATTGAAAATGAAATGTGGATGATAGTCATCTTCATTAGTACCAAGATTTTGCTAATTAATTTGTTGGAAGTAGGAGTGCATATCAAACCATTGGTTCTACTATTTATAGATTGAGATTAATTACTATGCTCTGGATGAAGAAATTCGAATCATTTTCATTATATTTCTATGCTTTTCGTGTATTTATTACGCTTACAAAAGTACGAACCCAACCCTAAAAAACTTATTCAGTTGGAGTTTACCCTCCACTCCAAATAGCTTTTGAATGAATGGATTATTATAAAAAATTAATATCATACATTTTTTTAATTATTATTAAATGCATACAATCGATAATTATATATCCTCTTGATCAAAATCAAAGCAGAATATTTGAAGATTTGAAACAAGAGGTGAATACCTATTCCTTTTATCTTGCCACCAAATATTAATGAAGATTATTAATATTATTAAAGATGTGACATTAGACACCCCTACAAAACAAAGTAAAATTATTTACCAAGAACACCTACCAAGGTCCAAGAAAATGTGAAGATTTAAAACACGAGAAAAACAGGTGAATACCTATTCATTTATCTTGCCGTCAAATATTAATGAAGATTATTAACATTATTAAAGACGCGACATTAGACACCCTACCAAACTAAACAAAAATATGTACCAAAAACTAATTTAACATAAATGCCCAAAATAAAAGAAAACGTAATTAGTCAAGAAATTAAGAGTTCTGAAGTTCATTTTCTTTTTTATAATAGAATATTCATATTACCGATACTATGTTAATAGTCTTCAATTCTAAGTTTCAAAAAATGAATGATATACTCCGAAATAGTATGTCCGACTTTTGAAAACTGTTTAAATGTAGTAGAAAGACATGGTAGAGGAAGAATTCTTGGTACTCTTTTTTGTATATATCAATCAATTGTACAATGTTCTCTTTTTATAGAGATGATGAATACAAAATAAGGAAATAAATCAATCTAATAAATTAAGGATTTGATTTGGATCCAATCTTGTGATTGATTCTTTCCACCATTTTGATTTTGTGATTGATTCTTTCCAACACTCCCTCTCAAGTTAAGTATCGGGATTGCCAATATTTAACTTGACTAAAATATCCGAAAGGCTCTTAGAATCCACTGCTTTGGTCAGAATGTCAGCCAGCTGATTTTTCGAGGAGACATACGGAAGAGCAATTGTACCATCCTCAATCTTCTCCTTTATAAAGTGCCGATCAACCTCCACATGTTTTGTCCGATCATGTTGGACAGGGTTGTTGGAGATGCTTATAGCAGCCTTGTTATCACAAAGAAGTCGACAGGTTTTTCCAGAGAACAGGCCAAGTTCTTTCATCGGTTTCTTTAACCATAAGACTTCAGTTAGACCACTCTTATTTCCTCTAAACTCAGCTTCTGCACTGGACAGTGCAACCACCTTTTGTTTCTTACTTCTCCATGAAACAAGATTTCCCCCGACAAGAGCAAAGTAACCGGCGGTAGATCTCCTATTGACCGGATTTCCTGCCCAGTCTGCATCTGTGTAAGCCTGGATCTCAAGATTGTCGGATCTTTTGAAGAGGATGCCGAAATCAAAGGTACCCTTTAGATATTTCACTATCCTCAGGGCAGCCTCCATATGTTCGGTTTGAGGGTGGTGCATGAACTGACTCACAATTCCAACAGCATAAGATATGTCTGGCCAGGTGTGAGAGAGATAGATGAGGCGTCCCACAAGTCGTTGATATTGACCGCGATCTACCAATTCGGCCCCTTCTCTGATCCGGAGCCCATGGTTGACAACTATTGGAGTTGCGGCTGCTTTACAGTCTAGAACCTCAATGCCAAGGAAATATTTCAACCTTCCCAAATCCTTCATCTCAAATTCCTTGAAAAAGTTTGCCTTTAACTTGCCAATTTCTTCTGTATCATTCCCGGTCAAGATCATGTCGTTGACATAGATGATAAGGCACGTCAGGAGGTTTCCTCTTTGTTTGATAAAGAGAGTATGATCAGAGTTGCTTTGCAGAAAACCCAATTTCTTCATAACGGTAATAAATCTCCCAAACCAGGCTCTATGAGATTGTTTGAGACCATAAAGAGTCTTCTTGAGCCTGCAGACTTCACCTTTCCTAAATTCATGAGAGAACTCGGGAGGTGGGAGCATGTAGGCTTCTTCTTTCAGATCCGAGCCTTATATCGCTCAATGGATCCATCTGGTTTCCTTTTAATGTTGAAAACCCACCTACAACCAATAGGTTTCTTTCCTTCGGGTAGTTGGCATTTATCATAGGTGTTAGTTCTGGCAAGAGCACCCATCTCTTTCTGAATCACTTCCCTCCAGTGTGGAATCCTCAGAGCTTCTACCTCAGAGGGAGGTATCTCCTCAGTATACAAGGACTTTTCATAGGCTGTGGCTTCTTTAGAGAGGTTGACTCTGGCAATGGAACCAATAGGGTACTTGCTTTTTCGACTCTCTTTTTCAGGAGAATATCGTTTAGGAGGTATGCCTCTTGTGCTCCCGGGAGAAAGTACATATTGTTCCTGCAAAACAGTCTCGAGTTCTGGTTCCCTTAATTCACCGGGTGTATTAGGAGGAAGATAAAAACTGGGTATAGCAGAAGTGGGTAATTCAGAAGGGAGGGAAGAAATGTTACCACTATTACCCGAGGATATCAGTATTTCAGGAGACCTTGGAAGTGACACTTCGAGCTCGGGTTGTACTGAGTCCTCTGAGGGCTGATCAGATGGTATGTGCAGAGGGTCAGACGTAGGAAAATTGGTTAGCCAGTTTAGGGGGTCAATAGTTTCCTTTTTGTTCTCCCCCTGACCGCCAAAATGGCTTGGGTAGAAATACTCGGTTTCAAGAAAGTCACAATACCCCTTCTGATTTACCCCATATCCCACGAATACACATTTTTCAGCACACGGCGAAAATTTGGTTCGCTCGTGTTTTAGAATGTGTACAAAGACGGAACAACCAAAAATTCTAGGCTCAAGAGTAAGGGCTGAAGGAATGGTAACATGGGAAGAGAGATGTTGGAGAGGGGTTTGAAATTGAAGAACTTTGGTTGGTAACCGGTTTAGAAGATAGACACTGGTTGCTACTGCTTCTGGCCATAAAGTGGTGGGAACACAAGATTCAATCATAATGGCACGGGTCATTTCTAGAATGATCCTATTTTTCCTTTCTACAACCCCATTTTGTTCGGGGGTATAGGGACAGGAAGTTTGGTGTACTATGCCCTTTTGTTGACAGAAGTTGAGTACAGAGGAATTAACGAACTCTCGGTCGTTATCAGAACGGAGAATTTGGATTTTCTTGTTAAATTGGGTTCGGACCATGGCATAAAACAGAATTAAATTTTCAAAAACTTGGGACTTGTTCTCTAAAAAATAAATTCATGTCATTCTAGAACAATCATCAACAAACAAGAGAAAGTATTTAAAACGACTACCACCCAAAATTGGAGCAGGTCCCCACACATCAGAGTGAACAAGAGAAAAGATATGATCAACTATTTTATTTTTAGGTTTGAAAGAATGTCTGTGGCTTTTGGCCATAACACAAGAGTCGCACGATAAAACAGAGTTTTGAACCAAATCAAGAAACAATAATTTCAAATACCCTCTAGAAGGATGACCTAACCTCCTATGCCACAACCACAGGTTATTATTAGCTGAATAAGTGAGTAATGCAGTACCATTCTGCTCGACCTCATCGACACAATACAGTCCCTGCTTCTCAGTGCCACGCCCAATGATCTTCTTCGTCCTGATATCCTGCAAGATACAAAAAGACGGGTGTATGAGGAGTGTACAGTTCAAATCACGGGTTATATGGCTAATGGATAAGAGTTTGTGAGAGAGAGAAGGAACAAATAGGCAATTAGAGAGGTATAAGGACGGGGATATTTGAATAGTACCAGATCCTACTACTTCTACCAAGTCACCACTAGCGGTTTGGATATGGGTTTTAGTGGATTTTGACAGATTTAAAAAATCTTTCCATCAAAAGACATAGTATCGGTAGCTCCACAGTCGAAAATCCATCCTTGAAAAAAAGGTTTTGGTATGGATTTAATTTTGCAAGTATAATTACATAAGGATGGGTAGTTATTTAGGTTATTAAATGGATGGGGGGCTGAATTAAGGGAGTTAGAATTCCAGGGACTGATTTGCAAAAACGATTTTTATTAGAGAAATTAGGGTTTGGATTAAATCCAAACCCTTTACCTTCGACGCAGCCCTCCTCTTCTCCAATTTCCATTGCACCCTCACCATCACCAGCGAGAACCGCTACCGATGCTCCGTCCGCGCCATTCAGCCAGCCACCGCAGCCCGATGCTCCATCCGCCCGGTTCAGCCACCTTGCACGGTCGTGACTTGCACGACTGCGGTCGCTAGAGGCGCCGCCGTCAGTGAATCGTGCGTCTCCTCCGTCTGACCTGGCAAACCAACTGTTGGTTCTCTGATTCGCACGGCCACGGTCTCCAGCAGGCGTACCGCCGTCTGCCCCGGCGCCGGTTCTCGATGTTGCACCTCCAAATCCGATGCCTCCTCCTCCTGGTTCGGCGGCGGCGGCGATTGAAGCATCGGACCGGTGTGGTTCGGTTCTCTCGCCGTCGGCCGAACTGACTGCGGCGATGTTCCCCTTCGCCATTTTCCGTCCGTCGTCCCATCATTCTGGATATCCCACTATCTGGAAGCACTGCTCTCTTGTGTGTTTTTGCATTCCACAGTGCGTGCACACAAGCTTGGATTTGTCGATCTTGGCCCTGAGGTTTGTTCTCCGGTTCTGTCCGCCGCGGTTGGAGGTCGACACAAACCCGGTGCCGATCTGCAACTTGGGTTCTGACGGCTGCAAAATCTGAAGCCAGGCAGCTTCTCGCCGTACCCTCGAGAAGGCAGATTCCGGTGCAGGGAGTGGCATCTCCTTGAGTATATCACGGCGGATTCCGTCCAGCTTCGAGTCAAGCCCAGACAGAAATTGGAACAGCCTCCTTTGGGCTAGCACCTGCTGATATGTCCGGACGCCTTTATCATAGCAGCTGAACGGGTTTGGCTCTCGTTGATCGATATTTAGCCAAATTCCTTGAAGCTCAGCCCAATAGCTTTCAAGGGTTCTCTCTCCCTGAACGACCTTGTTTGCCTTTACTTCGAGGTCTTACGTTTGTAGTGGATCGGGTGCAGTCCCGTAGGTTGTTGCCAAGCTATCCTAAATAGCCTTGGCTGTTTGGTGTTGTGCAAAACTTGAGACTAGTTTAGTCTCCATGTTATTGAGGATCCAGGCGAAGACAGTGAGATCGTCGATTTCCCACTGCACATAATCTGCTTCTCCTTTCTTTGGTGGCGGGGGGTCACCTGTGATGTGTTTGGTTTTCCCCCTACTTCCGATCGAGACCTTCATCAGCCTGGACCAAATTGGATAGTTGTTGTCATCCAATTTGAATCCAAAGCTGATATTCTCATTGTTTCTGGTTGTTTGTTGAACTACTAGATCCTTTGTGTCTGACATGTTTGTTTTGATCTGGTTGCATGTTGAGGGCTGATATGGGTGATGGTTTTGCCTTGATCAAGGCTGGATGGACGAGATTGGTAGGCGATGATGAGTATTTTCTGAGCCAACAAGTATTTTTTTTTTTTTTTTTTTTTTGGGTTTGGATTTTGGGTTAACAGAGCCAGGAATTTAATCCTGCTCAGATACCATGTTTAAATGTAGTAGAAAGACATGGTAGAGGAAGAATTCTTGGTACTCTTTTTTGTATATATCAATCAATTGTACAATGTTCTCTTTTTATAGAGATGATGAATACAAAATAAGGAAATAAATAAATCTAATAAATTAAGGATTCTATTGGGATCCAATCCTGTGATTGATTCTTTCCACCATTTTGATTTTGTGATTGATTCTTTCCAACAAAAACGATACTCTATTTTACTCATCACAAATACATATGTGAAAGATCTATATCTATTATTGATTCCGAAATCAGAGTAATAAAGTTTTAAACTCTTGCATTTGATTCTGGAAACTGACTTGACTCAGTTTTCAGTTTAATGAAACTCAGTTTGGCTCAGGAATAAGTTAAGTAAGTTTCAAGATATATGCTTTAATACTTTGACAAGTATTGAAAGTTTTAAAGTAAGTTTGAGAACTTAGAATGCAGAAACTTAAGAAAAATGAGTAAATGAGACAGGATATTTATAGAGGTTTGGAATCAAAATCGTATGTCCACTCTTTCGAACTTAATTGGGAATCCACTAAGTTTCAGTAACAGACAATTGATACACAAACTTTGACTTTAATGCACCATATTTGAGATCAAATTAACAAATTCACATAAAAATCAGAACAGACAATTGATACACGAGAGTTTACTTCAAAGCACTATATTTGATATTAGATAAAACAAATGCACTTAAAAATGAAAGACAACACAAACTTAATTTCAAAAATATATGAAAAGCTATTGTTTCAAACCACACTTACAATTTTATTTTCCAAACAAAAATCCATAACTCTCGTAAACAATGAAACTCCAAACCACAAAATCAGAAAATATGCACAAATACAAATTAACGAATACGAATAGAAATATGACACAAATTGAAGAAGATTTTGAAATTTACCTTCTTATTCTTTCACAACTTTAAATCCTGAGTCAAAATAATATGTGAATTAACGAAGAAGAAAATATATTTATGAATAAGTTTTATAATAATCGATACAATATCATTTATATTTATCTTTTTAATAGTATTAGAATTATTAATTACTTTCTCTCTTTCAATTATATAGTCCATGTTATTATATTAGGATAGAAATGTTTACTTATTTACCGTGATCACTTATTATTGTATTAATAAATTATGTGTCGATAAAATATTGATAATAATAATTAAAATTAATATTCCCTCCGTCCCTTGGCATTAGTCTTATATTCCTTTTTTGTCCGTCCCAACTTATTAGTCTCATTTTTTAAAATAGAAAAAAATCTCATCACACCAATAAAATATTAATTCCACTACACTCACAAACATTGGTAATTGTGCCAAAAGCAAATGGGACTAATGCCAAGAGACGGAGGGAGTATTATATTATCATATTATTCTATTTTATACAATAACACTGATCATGCATGTTGAGTTGGCGAACAATTTTATGTGGGTATTTATTTATATAAAATCAAGGGACGTGCATATGTAGACAACCAATCAATATATCGTCACCACAAGAAATTAACTAAAAAAATGACAGCCATCTAGAAAACATGATTGTAAAAAAATACTACATCCGTCCCAGTCTATTTGGCACTCTTTCCGTTTTCGTTCGTCCCAGTTTATTGGGCCACTATTCTAAAATAGCAATTTTTTCACATTGATTAATAAAATATTAATTTCACTACCACTCACAACCCTTAATTCTAGTGTCCGGTCAAAGGTGCCCAACAGACCGGGACAAAGGTAGTAAAAATTTTTAAGCTGGCAAATTTTAGTCAATTTGATTAACTAAATGATTTTTTTGGAACAGAAAACATTTTTTCCATGCATGTTACGATATTTTGTAGAGTTGACTTTTATTTCCAAAATAAGTCGTGTACTTGTAAATAATTATAAAAAATAATACCACATATTATTACACAAAAGGACAAGTGAGAGACTTGAAAAAGCAGTGGAAAATAACAAAAGAGAGAGAGAGCCTGTCTCCTTATTTGGCGTAATAGAAATTCATGGGATGTGGATGGGTTGAACGATGAGAGAGAGCAAGTTGTCGTTTGTGTGGAAATGTGGGATGCCGAAGCCATCTCCATGTTGGTAGATGCAGAGGGAGATTCTTCCAAGATTCATGGCAATTGAGCTGAAATCCTTGAAACCCTTCTCCATCAATATATATCCTTATTCATCCGCTTCCATGCCACCTCGATCAAATGCTTGACGTGGCGTCGGGCTCCCTCCTCAGTATCAAGGAAGATCTCCTATCTATTAAACAGGGCGATCTCGTTGTTGCTGACTACGGTCGCCGCTTCAAGTCCTTGTGTGATCAGTTATCTGCGATTGGTCGTTCGATCGATCCTTCGGACAAATCACATTGGTTTCTTCGAGGATTAGGATCTTCCTTCTCCACTTTTACTGCGGTGCAGATGGCTCAGGATTCGTTGCCTAATTTTGACACCTTACTCGCCCGTGCGCTCAGCCACGAGTTATTCCTCAAGGGCTCTGACAACACGCCATCATCGACCGCCGTTGCTTTTCATGCCGCCCACAAGCCTCGTGACGGTGGCTAATCCGGCTACTCCAAAGGCCGCGGCAAGAATAATGGTGGAAATCGGAAGAACCGGAAGCCCTGGTGTTAATTCTGCAGACAAAACGACCGTGACACCTTCGATTGCCCTAAACGATTTGACCATTCATTCGTGCATTCCTCTCGGCCTGCGCCCTCCGCACAGATTGCCGAGGTCTTTTCGGCTCAGTGTGATATCACGTCTCCATCTGTCTCGGATTGGTATTTGGACATCGGAGCTACTGCCCATATCTCGACCGACTCATCCTCTCTCACCAACGTGAAACCCTACACTGGTAGTGATCACGTTGCCGTTGGTAATGGTGCTCGTCTCCAAATTACTCACACGGGCTCTTTATCTATTTCACCTAGTTTAACTTTGTCTCTTGTTCTTGTTGTGCCGTCCATCACAAAGAATTTATTATCTGTTAGTAAATTAACACATGATTTCTCTGTTAACGTGTTGTTTACTGACTCGCAGCTTCGCATACAGACTCAGGACACAGGCCAGGTTGTTGCCACCAGCGTGCATAAGCATGGGTTGTACGTGCTACACCGCCCCGTTCCTGCTCTTCTTTCTGTTGCTCGTGCGGACTCGTGCTTCCTCAGAGGTCCGGCACTGCCGTCTCGGCCACTCATCTCATAAAGTTCTTCGTTCCTTAGAACAGCGTAGTCTCCTTTCAACTTCCTCTCATTTTCCTAGTAATCAATTATGTCCGTCATGTCACTTAGCTAAAAACTCGCATTTACCTTTTCATGTTTCTGAAAAACGTGCATCTCACGTTCTTGACTTAGTACATTGTGACCTCTGGGGTCCCTCTCCTGTTAAATCTCAATCTGGTTTTCGATTCTATGATGTGTTCATTGATGACTTCTCTCGCTTTACATGGTTCTACCCATTAAAAGCTAAATCTGATTTTTATGACGTATTTTTAAACTTTCATGCATTTGTTGAAAATCAGTTTCCTGTAACTTAAGAAATTCCAAAGTGATGGGGGTACTGAATTCACAAATTCTCATCTCAAATCTCATCTTGCAAAGTTCGGTATTCACCACCTCATTTCCTGTCCATATACTCCTTCTCAGAATGGTCGGGCGGAACGAAAACATCGTCACATTACTGAAATGGGTCTCTCTTTACTTTTTCACTCTTCCGCTCATCTTTCTCTACGTGTAGAAGCCTTTAGTACTGCAGTTCATGTCATTAATCGACTTCCTACACCTGTTCTCCGAAATATCTCGCCATATGAACTCCTATTCACTCAACCGCCCTCATATACCTCACTTAAAACTTTCGGTTGTAGGGTTTTTCCGTATCTTCGTGCTTACACTCAACACAAACTTCAACCTCGTAGCCTTCCGTGTATATTTGTCGGCTACAGTCCAAATCATAAGGGTTTCCGCTGCTTAGATCCATCCATATCTCGAGTGTATATCACTCGCCATGCTCGGTTCGACAAAAGCTTTCTTCCGTATTCTAGGTCTAGCGCTCCTACCTCTTTCTCTCGCCTTGAACTTACCAACTATTTCGAGCCTCACTCACCTTACTCTTCCTCGTCCGATTTCATCCCTCCGACGTCCCATCCCTGCCCCATTTTCCTAACGGATCCTCCCCCTACAACACCTCTTGAGCCCACTCAACATTTAGCCGAGCCTGCTGAACCCCTCCCTATCAAAATACCTCTCGCCAATGAGCCTCCTATCTAGCCTCCGCAAGTCGCCGATCTACCGCCACCTACTCATGCACGTCGACATCCCATGCAAGCATGCGCACAATCCGGGATTTTCAAACCCCGTTATTCGGTTGACATTAACCAGGTTTTTGTGTTTTCTGTTTTTGCAGCGTTGCCTGAGCTTCGTGGTATTAAGACTACGCTCAAAATTCCAAAATGGACCGCCGCCATGTGTGAAGAACTCAGGGCTGTTCATGATAATCGGACCTGGTCTTTGGTTCCACGGCCTGAAAACACTAATGTGGTTCGTCCAAAATGGGTTTATCGGACAAAGGTTAAGGCTGATGGCTCCGTTGACCGTTACAAAGCTCGTCTAGTGGCTCAAGGGTTTAGCCAAGTCCATGGGTTTGATTTCACTCACACCTTCAGCCCGATAGTCAAAGCTTCAACTGTTCGTGTTATTATTGCTATAGTTGTGATGCACTCTTGGCCTCTTCGGCAGTTAGACGTCAAGAATGTCTTCCTTAATGGAACTCTGTCTACACCGATTTTCATGGAACAGCCGCCTGGCTTCATTGACCCGCGGTTTCCCTCTCATGTCTGTCGACTCCAAAAAGCTATTTATGGTCTTCGCCTCTCGCTTGGTACCAGCATTTTCAGAACTTCTTATTGTCCATTGGTTTTCTCTGCAGCACCTCTGACACTTCCCTGTTCGTGTTTAGCCAGCATCCGACTATCATATACTTATTGGTCTATGTTGATGATATAATCATCACCGGGAATGATTCTTCAGCTATAGCGGCTCTTATGGCTAGACTAAACTCGGAATCCTCGACAAAGGATCAAGGTTCACTTGGTTATTTTCTTGGCTTGGAAGCACATACATCTTCGATAGGGTTGTTCCTTACTCAAACAAAATACGCTCTCGACATTCTTCAACGCGCCAAGATGACAGATGCAAAGCCCGTCTCAACTCCATTAGCATCGGGCATTACTTACGCAGCAGATGGCGTCGCTTTTGATGATCCCACTCTCTATCGCTCGCTCCTTGGTGCTCTGCAATACCTAACTATTACTCGCCCGGGTCTGGCCTACTCAGTTAACACAATGAGCCAGTTTCAGAAATCTCCAACGGTTGAGCACTTTCAGTGTTTAAAGCGTATTCTTCGGTATTTAAAGGGCACCGTACGCCTCGAATTATCCCTCTCTAAAGGTGATCCCGTCCTATGTGGTTACTTTGATGCAGATTGGGCAAGATGTCCGGACTCACGGTGATCTACCTACTGGTACGCTATTTTCCTCGGTCCTAACTTGGTGTCCTGGAGTGCCAAGAAGCAGCCCACAGTCTCACGATCAAGCTGTGAATCTGAGTATCGTGCCATCGCTAACACCACTTCGGAAGTTCTTTGGATAGCAAACCTGCTGCTGGATCGGGGGAGTGGCTACCCCAGTGGTATTGTAAGCCCAATGCATTAGCCCAGATAGTAATAAGACTTCCGGTTAGGTAAAGGTGATAAAACCTTACAGGGTAGATAGCGAGTGGCGATTCCTATCTTACCTTATTTGATTATGTGAATCTTGATGAGCATGTGATGTTGGTGATGTTGGGAAAACGAATATGTGGTACCTAAATTGAGTGGGAGCTCCCAAGTGAGATAAAATATTTTGTGTATATACATGATGATTTCAACAAAACCTTATATTATGCATGAGTATGCGGTGTTTTCATGATATATGTATGTATTTATTTTTGGGACACCGTGACCACTGGGTGCATTCGTCTACTTAGCCCCTATGCATGTTTTTCCTATGTGTAGGTACCAATTGATGAAGGTGGAGGTGACGTTATGAGGTGGGGAACGAAGGTGGATCGAGATGGATTATTTATTTTGTATAACTTGTTCTGTTTGTACCATAATCGAATCCTTGTTGCTTTTGATCATATCTTTTGATTGGAATGTATGACATTCTATGATACTTCGATATTTGCTCTAGACTTCTTCAAAACTCATTATGTATTATGCTTTAAAGTGTTTGGTTGGTAAAATGCTAGCTCGTGAAATCTCTTGATTATCCTATGATTTATTCTTGCTCATGAATGCTAAGTTATTCTTGTTCACCTAACATGATTTGATTTGTTGGTTGTGGTATTAAAGCAACGAGTTGTGTCTTCATACATAGTCTCAATAGTTCAAGTATTCTAAAATCGAATCATGTCCTTTAAGTTTTTCTTTCAAGCGTGCATTAATTTATTGATCCATCATGCCTTGTATCATTTATTTGATTCTTTCACCGCTGCGAAACACTTATTCGAACTTCGTCACTACAACAAAAAAGTAAGCTATTCATACATAGGGTATTTTTTATTGTTGTTGTAGGCGGTGTTGTCGCATAGGTAAAAAAAGTAAGCTAATAGACAACGATTATTAACTGTTGTCGTAGATACATACGACAATGCTTTTTAACCGTTGTCTTAGGTCTCAACAAACTGTAGTTGTATATATCTCTACGACAACGCTTTTTCACACACTCTACGACAATGCTTTTTAAATTATTGTTGTACATATCTCTACGACAACGCTTTTACACCTGCGACAACGGTTTCCAGACTTTAAATAACAACAAATTTTAAACCGTTGTCGTTAGTTTTTTTTAATCGGTTTGCGAACAAAAAAATATAATAGAATAATGAAATTCAAATCACAAATAACCATTAATAAATTCAAAATACAAAAGAAATATTTATCCTTCAATTCCCAAAAAACAAATATACCAAAATACAAAAGAAATATTTGTATGTCAATTAATATCCTAAAATAAAAAATAAAGATTTGTCCATCATACATGATTTTGAACACATTCAGCTCATTCCTTGCGCACAACATCAATGTCCTCGGAGGAGTAACTGTTATTGAACTGTTAAACAAAATAACAAAAAATATATATATTATATATAGATTAGAATAATATGAACAACAATGATATTCAACTAGCATAACTTGAACTATATGCATATAACCACACTTTCGAAACTAAGAGCTTAAAGGAATCATATATATAAACATTCCTTGGTGCATTGATACCTAGTCGGATAGAAATTCTTCGTATTTCTATGTGCAGTTAATAGTTCTAAAGCAAAAAAAAACCAAAATAGAAGTAGTATGGCATGCTCGAGAATCTTATGAGCTTTTAGAAAGGCCAAACAACAACTTAAAGGAATAGGATTGAGCAATATTTCAGCACCTCGACTTCATTTGCATCAATCTGTTTATCTTTTGTATTCAAATTGTGTTGTGTATAATAATATATAATTATGCCGACTCTAATTGGCATGTCAACTCATTCTAGCTGTGTGCAAACAAACAAACAGTAGGAATCAAGTCTAGTTAACTTATGATCATGTCTAGATCTTTCTAGGTCAATCAAACTATATTCCTAGCTACATTTCAAGGAGGGAGAACTGTGGCTGAAGAGCCTAACTGTGATGAAAGCTGAGTACTTGGGGAATGGGGAGGCAACTGCTGCAAATCAGATCTTTGCTACTTTCATGATGAAGGGTATGTTTACATAGTCGATTGGATCAAGGAATTGATCAAGCACAATGGTTATCAGGTATATTTTTTAAAGTGTGCAGATCAGCAGTGCAGTTTAGAATTGGATAGCTCTAAGTGTTGGCATAATGCAGGTGGCTCCAGCAGAGTTAGAATCAATACTAGCAGGCCATCCCCAAATAGCAGATGCATCAGTCATAAGGTATGCCTTCCATTTCCTCAAACAAACACACGCAATGGAGAGGCATGCATATGCACGTATAGAAGAACATAGATATTTACTGTAATGTTCTAATAGAGTAAGAAAATGGTGGTCTCATTTAATTTCGGTTAATTCTTTAATTGCTTCCGCTTGAATAAATATTTCAGCTTAAATAACAACTTTCCTTAGCGTGCATCGTGTCGCACGTGGGACTGTCTCATTTCTCTGCTGCAATTCTTTTTGAAATCTCAAAAATATTTTCTTTGAATAAATAGAGCCCATTTGAGATTCCATAAAAAACTTTGTAATCATCCGTAGTTTCTCATTAAGATCAGTGTGACTTGCAACTAGCTTATCATGCCTTTGATGAATTAAGGCTTTATTGAATCGCATAATGAAGTCTACTAACGAGTTCTCATGATTCACATAATCGTACGTTTTAAAAAGAGTGATTACTCTCAACTCTCTGACTACTAGATATCCCAACTAAAAAAAAAAGTTTTTAACATTAGCAGCACCCAACGATGAGAATTGTATACAAATTATTCAACCAATCATTAATCTTCAATTCAGTAAACCTCATCAGCTCCATCCATTTTTCTTCAAATTCTTCTGCTGATTCTGATTGTTTTATAATATGCACCAGCTTGTGATATAATGCAGAATTTATTTTCTCACGAACTTATCAAGTATGTGCTACAAACAAAATTGATGTAAAGTACTAGGAAAGACTTATGAGAAAGCTCTGGATAAGAACCTATTATATTTTCAATATATTAGATAATTAATTATAAATTTAGGTCTAATAATTGAAATACATTAGAAGTGAGATGAAGTAGTTACTTAGGGCCAAAATATATTATTTTAAGAGAATGGACGTAAATATATTTAACATATATCATAAAACCAAAAACTAAAAAACTATAATAATATATACGTAAAAAATAATGATAATATTACAAATAAATATTTTTATTATGTTAGAAATGAAAATCATAATAATAATTGTTCATGCAAAAATCTTTAAAAGTTTTTATTTTATTTTTGCCCATAAACCCCTACAGTTTGAGTGCCGGCTCTAATAGAACCTCTATAGTAATATGATAGACATTTAAACAATATTTAATTAAATAACATCTAATTAATATAATTAAATTTATGATACTATTATTATACAAGGTTGTTTAGACGAGATCAGACCAATTTCACATTTTACACTCTCCAGCAAAACTATCTAATTTAAGATTTTTGCACTAGCCAAAATTGCTTCCTCAAGTCGAACAAATTAATTTAATTTGATCAAATTTGACATAAACACCGCTGGCATCATTCTAGTCTTTCACTTATACTATCACTTTTTTCTTTTCTCACCTAAGCCAGTTGCCTTTTTCTCTTTCTCTCTCACCAACCTGTCCCATCATCATCTTCATCATCATCATCTTCATCTTCCTTTCATTTCATTTGGCCAAATCCAGCGATAGCGACGCCTTGAGATCTCCCGCCGTCCACGAAAATATCTGGACCAATTGGATAAATAATACTCCTTCTGTCCTATTGAAGTAGTCTCACTTCCCATTTTTGTTTGTCCGATAAATTAGTCCCACTTTCCTAAGATGACAAACTATTTCACACTCACCAATAAAATATTAATTCCACTATACTCACAACTTTTAATCTTCGTGCCGAAAAAAAAAAGGGACTACTTGTAAAGAACGGAGGGAGTATATAAATATGTGTTTTTAATGGTGGATTCGGCAATTTATTTTACGAGCGTCCATTTTGGATAAGTTGGAGTTGGTCCGACTCATTTGTACGTCGTTTAGTCCATCGGCATCTTGTTTACGATTTTCACTTTATTAAATGCCCCATATCGATTTCGAAAAATGGTTTGAATTGATATATAATGGTTAAGTATTTTTTTTTTTATAAATCAATTTTATAAGGAGATGAGTGATATTAATATGGAATTAGAACCAATTCATTATAATGATGGATACATCAATAATGATACGAAGTTAAATGATCACATGCTAGTACTTATGCTATCAGAAATTCGAGATTAAAATACACAACTCATATGATGTTATTTAGATGTAATATAATTTCAATATTATTGGTACATTATAGTATAGTATATTAAATAGTACATTATTGTTCATAATTAAGTTTTCCATAAATATACATTATTAAGGAAGAGAGAGAGTATTTGAGTTGAAAACGTGGAAAATAACAAGAGGGAGGCTGTCTCCTTATTTGGTGTAATTTAAATTTCAAGGGATATGGATGGGTTGAACGATGAGAGAGAGCAAGTTTTTGTTTGTGTGGGAATGGGGAATGCCGAAGCCATCTCCATGTTGATAGAAGCAGAGGGAGATTCTTCCAAGATTCATGGCAATTGTGGAGAAATCCTTGAAGCCCTTCTCCATCAATATATCCTTGTTCATGCGCTTCCACGCCACCTCGATCAAATCCTTCACGTGGCGCCGGGCTTCCTCCTCGGAGCACCCTGTTTCCTTCATGTAGCACTTAGCAACATCCCCTCTTTTCATTTCGTGCTGACATGATTACCACCATTGAATGATGCATTAATTGTGATGAGAAAATGCATTTGCAGTATGTAAGAAGCCTGCTTACCGATGATGTTTCCAAGTCATCAGCGAGGCGAAGAACCATGGATGGCCAGCGAATGATAGCATGAAGCTGATCTAAGCTCTGCAACTCCTGCTTGTCTATGGGGTTTTTGGTGGTCAAGTAACCATACAAAAGAAGAACAGGACCCCCTAAGGAAGTAATGGCCGTATTCAGATACTCATCTGTGGTTGGTACGTATCCGTCGTGAAACCAGTTTGCTTCATTGTACCAGCATCCACTCTGTTCTGCCCACTGCAACACAATATTATCGTACGCTATTATTTGCATGATTTACTTCAACAACTCAAGATGATAAAACTTACAAATTTCCTCAAGTTGGAGATGACATTCATCCCTTGGTCCCTCAAGATTTGATGAGCCAATTCATTCCCTGAGTTGAACAGTGTTAGGAAACATATTTGCATATATTCTGGAAGCCCCTCCAACGAATTCACATCCCACCTGATTCATTCATCCATCCATCTAACAAATCTTAATTCAACAATTAAATGTAACGAATTTATGTAAACAAACAAAATAAAACCTCTCCATTGTCTCTGTCAACAATTTTAGTTCTTCAAGCGTTCCATAGACGTCGTATATGTCATCTAATAACGTGACCATGACTCCGTTCCTGGCGGTGATCTCCCTCGCATATCCGAGATGAGCGTCGGGGATGGATCCGATGCTCCACATGAAACACTCTGCCAACCGGTGCCTCACAAAACTCAACTTCTCGGGCAGACCAGTTTCTTCATACCAACTGTAATTGTAATTTTTATTATAAACAAACAAATCCATACTTTTTCTACCATGCTAGCTACAATCTAATAATCTCACCTCGACAGGCGTTTCAGCTCATCCAGATACGTGGCTTGTAACATATTGAAATCCAGTTTTGCTAGCTTTAATATAGCCAGGTTTGCATCTGACCTGCTCTCGTAGAGTTGTATGAACCATCTGGCTTCAAGTCTCTGCATTCTCCAGTGGAGTGGGAGCTCCAAAGCATGCCTCACTTGCTCCGCCACACCCTCATCTCTAATCTGCACCACCCTTTCCTTGAGATGATGCGATGAAAACTCTTTGGCCAAATCCAGTATTTCTTCCCCCTCCATGGATAAGTATGAAGCTTCATACAGAGACACAAGCCCTCTCACGTCTTGTACTAGTGATCCCTCGAAATCTCCAGCTTCGGCCATGAAACTACCGAAAACATCTGCAACAATCGAAGCTTGCATATTCATTTTGTTATATATCAACTAATCAAGAAAATAGTATACGTTTGTGTTTGATTGAACAACCTTGAGGAACATGATATCCTTGTTGTCTGAGAAGCCTGAATCTGAGAGCTGTGACATGCAAGTTCTTTTCTTGCAGGCTTTCGTGATCATAAATGTTGCGCAGCATACTTGATGTACGATCTTGGAAGTGGTAACATATACCAAGCCTCTGCAAGTCGTCGATAAGCTGAAGTTGTTCCAACCCATCTGTGGTTTCGTCCATCATCATCTTCACCTGTATCTTCAGCTTCTCAGCTTCATCTGCGTGCTTCTCCCTCTGCATGCATGTCGGTCACAAGTTATAGTCGAAATCATGGAAGTTTGAAATATGTTTATCAATTTGTATATATACCGTATATGATGTTGTGAGGTAACGAATGAAGTCGGCATCCCAGACGCTGGCTTCATAGTTTGCTGACCTCCTTGCCTTCATCGTCAATCTCGATTCTCTAAACCTGAAACTTAAACAGAAAGTTGAATCTAAGTTGTTCAAAAGTGATCTGTAATTCATCGAGCAACTATGGATTGACGAGATGCGGATGGAAGACGTCATTTTCGCAAGTAACAAAAACTTGTGAAAATTTGTTGAAATTAATGCATACATATGACATTACCATTCTAGAGTGCTGCTACTATTTATAGATGGAGTTGTGGTTGGTAAATTAGAGGCGTTTGGTTTAAGTGTCGGAATCACTATGAGTATGGATATGGTTACGAGTTTAAAAGTAAAGGAAATGGGTATGGGTTTAAGCATTCCAATAAAGATGTTTATATAAAATGGGTTTGGAATTATTTTAAATTCTTTAAATTCATATGTTAAAAAAATATTAAATAATACACAAATATTAATAATCAATTTGATAAAAAATAAAATAATATCATTATAATTTCATATAATATCATAATTACTATAATATTTTATAATGATATCATAATCATAATTATATTAAGATTAGTAATATATAATTATAATTATATAATTATATTAAGACTATATAATAATATATTTATATATTAATTATAATTTTATATAACACCATAATTAATATAATATTTTATAATAATATTCTTATTTATATTTATATTTTATATTATTATTATTATTTTAATTACTAATTTAATATTATTATCTTAATATTAATATTATAGGAATTTAAAAAAAAAAAACAAATTTGGGAACCCTCCAAATTATAGAGGAATGGGGATTCCCAAGTTTTTGGGAATCAACTCATTCCCATGAGAATAATACCCGATAACCAAACAGTAAATTTTGAAATTATTTTATTTTCTGATTCCGAAACTCACCAACTAAACGCCCCAATAATGCTACTTCTACACCAACTAGCTGCAGCTCTAGATGTAGGGTTGAGAAAATTACTTGTAAATTTGTTCCAACTCTGCTACAGGCCTCACGTCCAATATAATCACCCTCTCCGCCTCCTTTGTAAATTTGTGCTCAGCATCGATGACAAAGTCCACTTGGTCCTGCGTACTTGGTCAGAGACGACTGCTGATGTCATCGAATGCCTCTCACTCAGAATTTACGGAAGTCAAAGTACAAGATATTAAATAGTGTGGGAATACATAAAAGTGGCCAAAAGTGGCCACTTTGAATAACTTGCTATGTTTTATAGCCGTAAGGATAAAAATATAAGTTTTCAAGCCACTTTATACTTTTATCTTTTCCCCTCTCCCATTTTCGGCTACAAGACAAAAACAACTTTATTAAAGTTATTTTCATTTTCGGAAATAACTTTAATTGTTAAAACCTTTTACAAATAAATCTGTCTTTCATTGTACGAGGAAGCATTCAAAAAAAAATTTGAAGATAGTTGAGAGAGTTTTGAGAACCAAAAATCGAAGGTATATTGATTTCAACCGTTTTTCCTCATTTTTCATTCGTTTTCTGCATTATTATGATGATATGTGTTCAGAATCGACTTGTATATCTTAGTTTTTTTAGAAAATATAGTGATTTTAGGACTTTTCTTCGTAAAAAATACGCAGAGAATTTGGGAAAAATCCAGCAAAATCAAGATCTCGTGACAAAATCGAGATCTCGAGTTGATGTCGAGTTGGTTCATGCTCTAGATTTTATTTAATATTTTTGTATCATTTATCACAGATGTCGTATCAACGTTTCATCATACATCATGGTGGTGCATGGGACAGATCCGAGTATATGGGCGGAGACGAGCAATTGATATGTTTGAGGCGTGAGCGAATCTCCTACAATGTTATTTTGTCCGAGATTCACGAGATCATGCACTGTGATCTCCTCACTACTAGTTACTGCTTGTTTTACATGAGCAGTATATCTGGGGGCTCGAGGCATGTGAAGACTGGACTGAAGACCGATGAAGATATAATGCGGATGCTATATGAAAATAGCATTGATCCAGTTATATATGTGGTCACCAAATTGAAGCAAAATCAGTCCGAATTTCAGGCACCTCAGTCACAGTCACAGCGATCAACACGAATGAGTGGTCCTAGCATCTCATTAGCTGATGATTTCGTAGATGAGTATGAGGCGGAATCTATTGATGATGATGATGATTATTGTGATGACGAGGAGGAGGAGGCAAGCGAGGAGGAGAGGGACGATGAGGAGGAGGAGGAGGGCCGGAGTCGATTGTTTGAGTCCTTGGTCAGTGATTTTTCTAGATGGATTCTAGCTCCTGGGCGAATGGATCAGTACGGACTATCTAACAATAACTTGAGTCAGACCGTGGCTGCAGCTCGACATGATCAAGAAGTAAGGAGTTGGGTGCTTCCTTTAGTAGAGGTTGATGCTCCTGAGCGTTTAGAGTGGATTATGCCCGCAAATTGGGCCCCGACTGAGCTATGCATTGGAGCGACATTTAGCAGCAAGGATGAACTTGACCTTGCTATAGGACTGCATCAATTGCATCACCGGTTGGAATACTGCACGGAGAGGTCCAGCAGAACTCGGCTCAACTTCAGATGCAAGCATGGGAATGGTTGTCCTTTTATGCTACGTGCAAGACAATCTAGAACTGTTTGGAGAGTATTCAAGTATGATCTGATGCACAGCCGCCAGACGGATATTGATCGTGTTGCTCCCAGCAGAGTGCCCACGAGAGTGCTGGGTAAGTATTTCTCAAGTAAGTTGGCGGCAGAGGGCGCTATTCTAAAGTCGAAGGAGATGATGTCTGAATTGTTGATTCAATTCGGCATCAAGATTGATTACAGCTTTGCCTTGCGGGCAAGTAACATAGCCATTGCAATGGTATTCGGCGAGTGCGAGAAGTCTTATGAGATGTTGTCGGGCTACTTACACATACTACAGTCGCGTAATCCAGGCACGATGTATGATATATCTACTTCTTCGCGTAACCCAGGCCCTTCTGAAAAAAGTGGTGAAGTCAGAGTCCCGAATATAAAGAGGTCTCCACGTCAAGCATCGAGGCCTAGTCTCCACTGGCATACTGCGCATCGCAACTGAGGCTGCTAGATCAGGGATCACCTCATACGACCATGCTTGCCAAATAATGTAAATAATTAACAATTCTAGTCTTTTATAAATTAAAAAAATAATAAATTAAAAATAAAAATTTACCTCCAACACCCAAACAGGGCCGTATATATGCACTAAGGCTACCTTCTCTGTCTTTGAAGATGTGATCACGACAGACATCTGATGCAGCAATATACTGAAGGACCACGAGCCCCAAGGGAATGCCCTCCACTGGTGAGGTCTCTCCACCAATGTATAAATCCAGGGGTCTACGTGTCGCTTCCCATCGAAGCACATCAGCATACGGTAAACAAAAATAATCTCACCGATCTTCACGTAATCATCTATAAAATCGCTCAGAACCAGGTCTGTATTCATAAAATCAAGGTGTAACTGGTCTACAGTAGGCAGGTCTTTGTAGTGAGAATACAAACAACCATCTTCCGGCAAATCATGCACCCCAGCAGGGTCAAAACTCGAATCACCGAACCGCAGCCCGATCATCAAACAAAACTCCTTAGCACTAAGTCGAATGTTGGTTTCACCAACACGAAACCACAACTCGTTCGCAGCTCCCTCCACCTCAATCTCGTGCGTGATCAGAACCCACGTAGCACGTATCGTGCTCTTCTTCCACCGAAAAGTGATAAATTTACCGAACACTCCATCCCTAAATAACTTTAAAGTATCTTCTCCGAAACTCATCAATCTGATTCGAATATCCTCAAGAATGTCCCGATCGTAACAATTCATCGACCGCAGGACTTTCCCCTGCAAACTAGGTCTGATCCACTCCCAAGTCTGCAATAAAATAAAATATTTAAATAAAAGGAGAAATAAAAGAATTCAAATCAGAAATTAAAAAAAATCATCTCGATTTGCATATCGAGATCTCGATTTGCATGCCGAGATCTCGATATGCAAATCGAGACAGCCTAAATCACATAAGAAATTTAAAATTGCCAATCGATATCGAGATCTCGATATCGATTGAGATCTCGTCGTCTCTCTCCTAGGGCGGGTTTACACAGTTTTTTACACAGTTCTCCAGCAAAAAAAAATCCTAAATTGTTTCTAATCATTTTTAAGCATAGAAATCGACGAAATATGAAACGAATCAACTATAGACATAATTAAACATGCATTCGAACCTAATAAGCATACTAATTCGACGCAAATTCAACGCAAATTCGAGCAAAAAAATTGAGAATTAACTTACTTGGTTCGGGTTTTCTTCTTCTCCAGACATTGTCATCGGCGGAATGGACCTCACAGTAATTTTTTTTTACTCCGGCAGTAAAAACCGATGCTCTCCGAGATCTTGAACAAGCAACAATGGATTTTCGGTGGTGTCGTTTGGGTGAGAGGGAAAGAGGCGAGAGAGAGAGAGAGAGAGAAAGTGGGTGGGGTAGGTGGGTTAGTAAAAATAAATACAATTAATGTTTAACAATTTCAAATATTAAATTATCTCTCCAATTATTGGAAAGTGACTAAAAAACATACATTTTTAAACTTGTGGCTATATAAAATATATCTTTATTCAAAGTGGCTATATAAATTTCTCACCCTTAAATAGTAGGAGTTTTTGCGGTCTGGTTTAGCTAATTTACAATAAATATTTTGGTCAAATCACTAAGTACGGTTTAAGATTTTTTCAAACTAAACCGATCAAATAATTCATATACACCAATCAGGCCAATTAAAATAAAAGGTTTGGTATGGTCGGCTTAACGATTTGCAACAAAAACTATTTCAACTTTCAATAATGTATTAGTAATATATATTTCAAAACCAAAAACTACACTTCATTTGAACAATCTGCTAGGTGGGCAACATTTCAACATTTGAACCACAAAATATAAGATACAGAAAATGATGAGAAAAATAGAACTAGGTTTTATTTTTATTTTTATTTTTGATAAAAAAATAAATAAATAAATTAGAATATATTGGCCAAAAAATTGAAACATAGTTAATTGCATGTAAGAATTAGGAACTTACTAATTGACTGAACATATATTTATAAGTTATACTCCCTCTGTCCCGCCAGATTAGTCCATATTTCCATTTTCGTCTGTCCCACTAGATTAGTTCACTTTCCTAAAATAGAAAAAAATCTTCTCACACCAATAAAATATTAATTCCACTACACTCACAAATATTGATTTCTGTGCCGAAACCAAACTGGACTAATCTAATAGGACGGAGGGAGTAATATATTTAATCTATAATAATACTAAATGATACAAGTCATTCACTGTACTAAAATCATGAATTCTCGCCCAATCCCATCATGTCCATTCAGGTAAATAAAAGCAAATCTCAACGAAAGATTTTCGAGCAAGTGCAACTCAAACACTTTATTATTATTATTATTTAAGTACTCAATCAACTCAACCATCAAATTTAATTTTTTTTCTGCCCATATCTATCATTAACCTTTTAAATTAATTTCAAAATTTGCTTCTTCCCAGCTATCGCAATGTTTACAAAAAAAATTCAAATTTAATTCCAATGTATCAAATTAAGTTTCAGACCATAAGCTTCCAAATATTTAAAATATAACACTCTTTGGCTAAAAATATTTCCAACCACCTATCACCTTTCAAGAGAGAGACAGTATACACATTTCCAAACTTATTTTGAAATTCTTTTTTTATTTAAATCTATATCTATATATATGTATACTTAAAAGTAAAACCTCACCCAAAAAAATTTTCCCCCCAAAATATATTACCAAAAATAAATTCAATTTATATTAGGTAAGTAAAACTAAATATGGTAAGTAAGTAAAATTACATATGATAAATATGTAATTACTAATTGCTTTATT